>QZGG01002127.1:0-44398 GCA_006409495.1 Sedum album
ATGGGGCAAATAATCAAATTCTATGTGTTCAAGTTCTAATCTAGTTATACTTGAATTCAACTTAAAACCCATGTTAAATTCATGAATAAATACAAAACATGAGCAACCTGAAAAATAGAAACCATTTCATACTCATAACCAATTTGAAGTCAGTTTATTCTCCATCAAGTGATACACCACATAAAGAATTCAACTGAACTTCAACATCATCACTATTACAATAGGCAAACAAATTTCAGAAAAACAACAACAACAACTTTTTTATATTCATAAATCAGCATACACGAAAGTACATTTTTTTACACATCACATATGTAATCGATATTCAGTAGTCACGAATAACATTAGAAGAAATTAATTGAAAATAATTATACAACTGAATTAAAATAAACAAAATAAAAAGGAAGATTGCATACTGCGGTTGTCACTGTGTACTGTACAAGTGTTCAGTCACTCTGAGATCTGGGTTTTGGGTTTAGATCGATCTCCTTAACCCAATATAAAAAATCTAAAAATAGATAAATGAGATATATTGAGGCCTTCGTATTTGTTTGCTACACATTCCCTGAGAATAGTGTCGATAATGATAACACCGTAATCTTCATCCATATCCAACAGAGGTGATAGGCAATGGAAAACGGATCGGAGAATAGAGTAAAGTGTATAATTTAGGGTTTGTTTATTTGATGAGATGCGAAGAAAGGAGTATCGGCTATCGCTGTAGAGAAGATAAGATTGAACCGTTTCAATGGAACATGCTTATCTCTTTAAAACAGTTTTACGTTTTTGTCCCTAAGGATATACTTTTCCTTTGTTTGTGTGTAAATTTCGAGAAGGGAATTTTTGTTTATGAAATGTGGCCTCAATAACTTTTAATAAGAGGCTTTGCATTTTAAATATAGTAGAGATAAAAATAAGTTATATGATTAGATAAATATATATAAGCTCCTTTCATTATTGTTTGTGTTAACAATCATATATATACCGACGTCGCTCGGAGATTCCTTTTGACCTAATGTTGGGACGATGATTGTTGCTTTATGCGAGTCCCATAACATTGGTGTCATTGGCACGCTTCTCTTTTGTAATTTTATTCCCCGCACTACAATGTTTAAATCCAAAAATTGTATCGATCCTGAAAAAGTTGTTGGTCTGTCTCTTTTCGAGTTTCCATGCTCTCTTTGTTGTGGAAACCTTCTTTATGAGGTTACATGTGGACATATACTCTTCTTGATTGCTTTAAATGTCTTCACTTTTATTTGTCTTACCAGCGGTCGATCTCGAGCTTCACAATGTGCCTCAAAGTCCTTCGAATACTAGATCTTGACTTGCTTTTGATATGTAAACGCATATTTATTGATGGTTCGGGAAAATTAACCCTAACCAACATGAGAGGTTCAAATTTTGTCTTACAATCTTACATAAATAGAGAATTACTCTGGTGGGTCCATTACTATTTGGTGGATCCATGAGTCCAGATATGAGCCCTTGGATGGTGCAAGATCACTAACTTTCTATTGAAAGCTAACTAAAGGGCAAATTCGGAATAGTTGCATTTTAATTAATTTAGTTGGTAGCAGTTAATGCAATGATTAGATTGTTCATTTAATGCAATCCCTCTCTCCTTACAAACCCACCATTTTCCCTCTCTCCTTAATCAATCCCACTCTCCTTACAAACCCATCATTTTCATTATCCAAACCCTCTCTCCTTAATCAATCCCACCATTTTCATAATCCAAGCTTTTTCATTTCCCCACCATTTTCATAATCCAAGCTTTTTCATTTCCCCACCATTTTCATAATACAAACCCTCTCCTTAATCAATCCCACCATTTTCATAATCCAAGCTTTTTCATTTCCCCACCATTTTTATAATCCAAGCTTTTTCATTTCCCCACCATTTTCATAATCCAAACCCTCTCTCCTTAATCAATCCCACCATTTTCATAATCCAAACTTTTCATTTTCCCACCATAATCTCAACTCATTCTAACTCGTTTGTAAACCAAATAATCCCATTCTCAACAGCATTTTTAACTATTGCACCTTACATGTGCACCTTACTATTGCACTTTATAGTTGCATCCTATAGTTGCATTTTTTCCCACTTGCACTTCAGCATGCAGTCGTCCCTGTGTTGTGTTGCATTGCATTATTTTCAACAAAAATGATATGCTTCAGTATCATTTTACCTAAATTGTGTTCTGTTCGCAGTTGGAAATCGCAGTTGTATGGTAACGGATGATTCTCATTGTTTAGTGACTACATCGCCGAATGGGGCAACATATTGGACTCAATGCGGAGATCAATCCGAAGACCATGATTTTAGTTATCGCATTTAATAGTTGCATTTCACATGTGCATTTCACACATGCATTTAGATCTTGCATTTTGCAGTTGCATTTTTACAGTTGCATTAAGGCTACAAATGTGTTCCATGTTCATTGTATTGCTATTTTTGTATAAAGTTAATATGTTTCCGTATCATTTACCCTTTTTTGTGTTGTGTTGGCAGATGGTAATCATAGTTGTACGGTAACAAATGATTTCCATTGTTTAGTGACTACATCGACGAATGGGGTAACATATTGAACTTCGTTGTGTGCAGAGCACTTAACCTCCAAGCATGAACAAAATTTTCAGTCAATTGAGGCGGGGTTCTATTTCTACCAAACTTATGCAGCAGGGGGGTTCCCATTTGTGTTAGGATTTAGGGTTTAAAGTTTATTGTTTAGTGTTTAGAGCTTTAGGGTTTAAGGTTTAGGGTTTATGATTTAAGGTTTAGGATTTAAGGTTTAGGATTTAAGTTTTAGGATTTTAGGGTTTAAGGTTAGATGACTGGTGGACGTTTGGAGCAATGTGCTGATTGTACGCCCTGTTGAATGAAATTCAGTTTATTTAGTTATTGCATTTCATTGCTGCATTTCACAGGTGCATTTCACACATGCATTTTGATCTTGCATTTTAGAGTTGCATTAAAGCTACAATTGTGTTCCATGTTCATTGTGTTGCTTTTACCCGGCTTCGCAGTAATGTTTTCAGTATCATCTAACAAATGCAATTACAAATTACAAATTGATTTCCTTGTATCAGGCTTCGCAGTAATCAAATTACAAATTATGATCTAACAAATGCAATCAAAATGCATCAATAAAAACAAATTACAAATTAATTTCACGCTACACCAGATCCGAACCCTAAAACATATGACAAGTGTACAAGACACATTACATGCATGAATGAATGAGCCATATTAATCGATCATGCTGATGCACTTCCCAAGGTGACAACCACAACAAGAAGAACACCTGCGTAAACAAACAAACATTAAAAATCTCAGCTTTACGAACAAACAACATAATACACCTTAGGTAACCATGAAAGCAATAATCAATAAACATCAGAGTAATAGTCAAAAGATTGAGAAAGGGGTAATGATCAAATCAATGAAACAAAATGCAATTATATACACAATTTCATACAAACAGATAACCATGAATGCAACACCAAAATGCAACATCAAAATGCAACACCAAAATGCAACACCAAAATGCAACAATAAAATGCAAAACTTAAATGTACGAGCTAAAATCAAACTATAAAATCGGCAACTTCTATTTAAAATGCATTTATCATATGCAACTATAAAATGCAACTAAAAACATGGAGACATCAATAATTGACTTCATCAAAGACATATAAACCTGAAGAGGTTGCTCCTCTTGCATCATCTGTTTGTCAGAAACAAGATCCCACTGGCTAGTGCTGCTAAACCTGTGTCGGACTCCTTGATTCCTATGTACCGAAACAACTCAATTAACAACAGAAATAAGAGAATACAAATGGTGTCTAATACATCCAAGCTCAACAATCAAAAGCCTCGATCTTTATTCTGTACGTACCATACAAATCATTGACCTTCTTACCATCTCTTTAATCTCCTTCTCCACATTCTTAATGATGTTTGAGTAAGGCCCCAATCCCTGCAAAACCTCAAACTTCAATACACAAACTAATACTAAACAAAACAAGCCTTAATTTGAAGATACCAACCCACAACCAAAACAATCTAAAAATCGCATCTTTAACAGAAAAAAGTACTCTTACATATCGAATTCGAGTTACTGAACTCAATCAGATCTGAATTTTAGTTATGAAAAAGGTGAGGCTCTTGAAAAAGAGACTGACATAGGTTTTAAGGAGAGCAATATCATCTTCGTCTAGCGGAGGTGGGTTCTTCTCGTCCTTGATCTCGTCTTCAGGCTCCGGCCTGCCTCTTCACCGCCCAAATCAAACCCACTTCTCACCGCCTCAGATCCACGGCCTGCCTCTTCACCGCCCAAATCAAACCCACATCGGTCGCCTCTTCGTCGCGCTCTCTAGGTTCAAATCCCTCTCTCCACCCGCTGCAATTGAGTTGATTTCGCGAGTAATGTGAGATGTGAGAGAGTGACACAGAGGAGCGGGTGAGAGGGTGAGAAGTGTCAGAGGAGCGTATAACCTAAAAGACGCATCTACCCTCACAACAGTGACACCTAATAAAGCCCAGTTCATTACTAACCAAACCAAATTTTTTACCCACTAGTACAGATTATGTATTCAACAGCGCTTGTATTTAAGCGCTGTAAAAAAAATTATATGTTTAACAGCGCTTTAACCGTAAAGCGCTGTAATAAATCAATTTAACACAGCGCTTCTTACGTAAACGCTGTAATAGATTTACAACAGCGCTTTTATAATTAAGCGATGTGTTAAATACAATTTAAGACAGCGCTTGTTTTACAAAAGCGCTGTTGTAAATACTAATTAAAACGGCGCGTTAATAAAAAGCGATGTGTGGTATTTACAACAGCGCTTTTAAAATAGGCGCTGTCCTAAATAGTATATTTGACAGCGCCTTTAATAATAGGCGCTGTCATAAATATATATACCACAGCGCTTATTATAATAAGCGCTGTTATAAAGACGTTTTAACCCTAGTAATTTCACGACTTCAAAGTTTTACTCACACTCAATCCCGCTTTACCGGCCGTCGTCCAAATTTCCGTCTTAGCTCAGAATTTCCGACTTAGCTCCGTTTGAAACCCTGAACTCACGCTCAGCTTTTCCAACTTAGCTCCGTTCACTTCAAGGCCGTCGTCCAAACTTAGCTCCGTACCCTAAACGAACGGTACTCCTCTTCTCATCTCTGTTTCAAAATTTCAACTTATCTCTGTTTTAAAGTTTGTGTAATTTGTATTGTGTTGTATTAATCTACTTGTATACTGTTATTTTGTGTTTGATCATGCATAATTTTGTTAAATATGTAGAAATGGAGAATTTGCAAATCACAAATGATAATTCTGTTAACGCGGGAGAGTGTTCCGCGCCATCTAAGAGAGGCAAGAGGGGGCCTACATATTTGACGCAATTTTTTAAGGAGAGGAGTACCTCTAATACTCAATCCACTATTGAGTTTACCGAAAAAGGAGTTCCAACGGGTCCGAATAAATCAATATGGAGAAGTGCGCTATGTTTGGCAGCAAGAACACGTGTTCCAATTACTTATCAAAATTGGAGGCACGTGCCTGCAGAGTTGAAGAACCTAGTTTGGAGCGATATGAAGGTAATAAAAAATGTTATTTTTATTCTTTTATGTTTCATTTTTAAAGTGATTATTGTATTAATGTTATTTTACATATCAATTTATATATTATATGCAACATGTTTGAAATGATTTTTTTTTACTTGTTTTTACAGGCAAAATTTAATGTGTCGGATGATCACAAGTCTCAAGAGCTGAGACAAGCTGGAATCTCTTGGAGAAATTTCAAGACAACTCTTACCAAAGATTACATCAAGGGTAGGAAGAACGAAGAGGATCCCACTCTTATTTATCAATTCATTACTCCGGATCAGTGGGCGGAGTTTGTGGCTGGGAGGAGAAGCGAAGAATTTGAGGAGGAGGGGTTGAGAGCTGCTGAAAGAGCGCGCCTCAACAAGTATCATCATGCTACTTCTCGAGGTGGATATAGCCGTGCTGAAGAACTCCTGATAAAGGAGAAAGCTGATGCACTTCAGCTACCGGATTATGCGATGACTCTGAGGTAGCAAGCATTACAGTCGAGAGGCACGAAGTGTGGAGGAGAGCCCATCAAACAAAAACGGGTGGTTATGTGAACGAGACTGTAGAAACTATTGCTGCAAAAATTGTAAGTCTTCTTTAGTCCTATTTAATTACATGGTTGATATTTTAGAAGGATATTTATTGTAATAAATCTATTTATTTATTTTCTGTAGGGTGAGGCAGAGGAGGAGGAATCTGCTGGACATTTCGTTTCACAAGGGCGGAATGATATTCTTACTCAGGCGATTGGAAAACCTGAGTATCCAGGACGTACTCGAGGGTCGGGATGGCGGTGGGCTGGAAAAAAGTATTTCCCAAAGGTTCGACTTCTACGAAAGGTAGCACAAATGTCGTGCAACAACCTAGGGGAGTCGACATTAGCTCATCTCAGCCGCAGATCCATCGCCTGAAGATGATATTTTCTCCACAATCCCTGAGGTATATTAAATTTATTAAATTAGATAAAATACAAAATTTTGGTAACTGATATATACTTTTATTTACTTGATGTAGACGGGTTTAAAATGTTTTTCTTCGTTGATGATGGCTCTCGAACCATGGTTGCATATGGTCTTGTGTTGCCTGGGAGAATCGTGCAGTATCAGCTTTGATGATCATGAAGTGAAGGCAACATTGCATTATGCAATCGACCCTAATCAGCCGATCCCGCATCCTGTGGCGCAGTTTAACACTGTAAGGGATGCGGTGAATGCAGCTGTACCATGGCCTAAGTCATTGATTGAAGTTAACAGAAAGGTACATTAATATATTTACTTCATTTATCTTTAATAATATAAATATACCTTTAATTTACAATCGTCATACTTTGTTTTCAGGCATACAATGATTACAAATATGGATTTATCCAATCAAGTATTAATGAACCTGAGTTTGCACGCTTGGGAACACATTGTCAGATGCTTTATCATCGTGCAAATCAGCTAGAAGTCGCAATATCTATCTTTATACCAAGTGAAGTCTATGGTCATGATGTATGGGCTCACTTGTATAAGGAAGATATTGTTGAGGTTTTACAGTTGGAAAAGATTGGAGATACGGCGCTTGAGTTGTGTATGAGGCATCATCATGCAATATTATCTGAAATCAATTGAATTTCAGTATTATTTCTAATTTAAATCGTTTCAGTTATCTTTACCATGATTATGGACGCTTCGGATTCAAATTTGGGTTTATTAGACCGTCGTCCACGACAAGCATTCGAGACATGAACTCAAGAGTTTCTATTTTGACGTCTCGGTTGACAATGCCTGATAGCTCATCCTTCTTTTGCTATTTTCTACCATATCCACAAGAGTAAGTATTCAACTAAATTTTGTATTTAATAGTTTTTAGCTACTTTTATGATTTAACTTAACTTGTTTTAAATCATGTTCCACAAGAGTAAGTATTCAACTAAATTTTGTATTTAATAGTTTTTAGCTACTTTTATGATTTAACTTAACTTGTTTTAAATCATGTTCTTGAAGGAGTCACTGGATGTTGTGTGTGCTTTTTCCACGACAAAATTTGGTATATTGGCTAGATTCAATGGCTGGCATGGTTCGATCAGATGTTCGGCGATTAATTGAAAAGTAAGTCTAAAATATTAAATTATTATTTTTTATTTTAATGTTTACACTTCAAAATGTCAGTAAACATTTTTTGTGTTTTGAAATTTAGGAGTTTTACCAACATTCAAAATATGAATGGATCCTCTTCACAATCTAGATCGACCACATGGATAACAGTCGAGGTAATTAATTTAATTTCTAGCATATTTTTACATTTACAATTGGGATAAAATATACTAAACAACATGTGTTTTTATGTTTGTAGTGTCCACGACAACCAGAGAGGACGAACTTATGTGGTTATTATTGCATACGATACGTTCGAGATATCATTAAGTACGTCCAAGAAAATAATGGACAGCTTCATGATAATTTTGGTGATGTAAGTTTCATTTTTACGTAGTCTTTTTAAAATATATACAATTTACATTTATATAAAAACGAGTTTTGATGTGGAAATAGGTGTTTCCAAATGGACGGGAAAGTTACCCGTCTTACGTTATGAATGAAGTAAGGGACGAATTCTCTTATTACATTCTTGATTGTCCCGCTCAAGAATATCAATGGAATTGATGAGGTAATTTATATAATTATTCAATATATTGATTCAATGAATAATATACGTGTTGTGACAAGTTTTCTAACTCGTGTAATTATTTTTGTAGGTTTAACATGAAAAAGAAGCTAGGGATGAATTGTATTTTGTTGCTTTTATCATGTTATTACTTTTGTTTATCATGTAATTGTGGAAAACAATGTATACTTTGTTTATGATGTATGAAATGTGATGTTGATCTTTTGACTTGTGAGCATTGTGGGTATTGTAAATTGAATGATCATCTTTCAAACCTGTGAAGTAAACAATGATCAGTTTTTTGCAGGGTTTGGCTTTCTGAAAAACAAAACCAAGCGTGAAAAGTAAAGCAAATATACAACAGCGCTCATTTAAAAGTCGCTGTGAAAAACAGTATTTTACAGCGCTTATAAAATAAGCGCTGTAAAATGTGTTACTCCGAGTGAAATTTATTATACTTTTTACAGCGCTTTTTTATAGAAGCGCTGTTAAAATAAATTTATAACAGCGTTTATATGTAAAGCGCTGTAAATATGTGTTACTAAGAATGTAATTTTTATATATTTCTACAGCGCTTTACTATAGAAGCGCTGTTATATATAGATATATTACAGCGCTCTTATTTATAGGCGCTGTTAAAGAGTGTTCAGATCTACTTTTTTTAGTTTTACCCTATTTCGTTTCTTTTCTTTCCGCACTCACACGTCGTCTCTGCCTTGGAACATAAATTAATCTCAACCCGATGAGTCATCCGTTTCCGTCTTGTTTATAATATTTTGTTAAAAGTAAGTTTGTTTGAATTTATTATTTAGATGCGCGTATGATTATCCATATTTTAATCGTCTTGCATGTTGCTTATCTTATTCTAGGTATTTCAATTCCGATTATTATCAACCTTGTTAGTCATAATGAATCGAAGTTGGATGTGTTTAAATCGTTTGTCCGTTGGTTATGAAGAAGGAATAAGAGGGTTCTGTCAGTTTGCTAAGGATTTTGCAGATCGGAACGATACTGAATATGTGTTTTGTCCATGCACTGATTGTTGGAATAACAAAAAAATAAAAGTCGGAGATCTTCACAAACATCTGTTGTTAAAGGGGATTGATCCACAATACAAAGTTTGGCATTTACACGGTGAATGTGAGACAGCTAGCTCTCCCGGCCCCCAGATGGAACATCATGGATTTAATGAAAATATGGACTGGGAGGATGACAATCTAATTGGAATGGTGAATAACATTGAGAAAGAGATGAACGTCGGGTCTTCTGTCATTGAAAAACTTAAATCTGATTCTGAGACACCTTTGTACGATGGTTGCACAAAATTTACCAAACTTTCAGCAGTGTTAAAGTTGTTTAATCTGAAAGCAAAGAATGGATGGAGTGATAAGAGTTTTACAGAGTTATTGACATTGGTATCAGAAATGCTTCCAGATCCGAACACATTACCTACTCGTACTTATGACGCGAAGAGGGTAATGTGTCCTATGGGAATCGAATACGAAAAAATTCATGCATGTCCAAACGATTGTATTTTGTTTCGAGGTCAGTATAAAGATCTAACTGAATGTCCAATTTGTAACACTTCAAGATATAAACCGAACAAAGCACCCAGTATCAGTTCAAAAGGCGCACCGTCTAAAGTGTTGTGGTATTTACCTCCAATTCCAAGATTTCAGCGTCTCTTTTCAATCTCAGATGACGCTACTAATTTGCGATGGCATGCCGAAAAGCGTGTTGAGGATTATATGATGCGTCACCCGGCTGATTCAGTTCAATGGAAGACTTTTGACGAAACATTTCCTCAATTTGGATGTGATCCAAGAAACTTGCGTTTAGGTTTGTGCACTGATGGAGTGAATCCGTTTGGAAATCTTAGTAGTCAGCATAGTACATGGCCAGTCATATTGGTTATTTATAATCTTCCACCGTGGTTGTGCATGAAGCGCAGATATATGATGCTCTCATTATTGATTTCTGGGCCTCGGCAGCCGGGGAATAACATTGATGTTTATTTACAGCCATTGATAGATGATCTAATTCTTTTATGGGATAAGGGTGTCCCTACTTATGATGTATCTAGAGACGAGTTTTTTGATATGCGAGCGATGTTATTTTGCACAGTCAATGATTTTCCTGCATACGGTAACTTGTCCGGGTACAAGATAAAAGGATACAAAGCTTGCCCAATATGTGGAGAGAATACACATTCTCAACATCTTAAAAACTGTCGCAAGATTGTATACATGGGACACAGGCG
Organism: Sedum album; assembly: GCA_006409495.1. NCBI lineage: Eukaryota > Viridiplantae > Streptophyta > Magnoliopsida > Saxifragales > Crassulaceae > Sedum > Sedum album. The sequence continues at coordinate 10,514 of QZGG01002127.1, forward strand.
TTTCCTTCCGACCAATCATTCCTACCGTCGAAAGAAAGCTTCGTTTAATGGGAAAGTTGAGTTTGAAAATGAACCGAAACCAGCTTCTGGCAAGGAAATACTTGATACTATTTGGGAAGTTCCTAATGTTTTGGGAAAACGAGGACGTAATACTGTTGATGGTTTGTGGAAAAAGCGATCTATATTTTTTGATCTCCCATACTGGTATACCCTTACTGTTAGACATTGTATTGACGTTATGCATGTGGAGAAAAATATTTGTGATAGTCTTATCGGTACCATTCTTAACATTCCTGGAAAGTCAAAGGACGGTGTTAAGGCTAGATTGGACATGCTTGAAATGAACATTCGTAAGGAGTTAGCTCCCGAACAAAGAGGACAAAGAACCTATCTACCACCTGCGTGTACGACTTTATCTAAAACTGAAAAGATTAGTTTTTGTTCTAGTTTGAAGGGTGTTAAAGTTCCTTCGGGTTTCTCGTCAAATATTTCAAGTCTGGTTTCCATGAAAGACATGCGTCTTGTTGGTTTAAAATCTCATGATTGTCACACATTGATGCAACAGCTGTTGCCTATCGCAATTCGTGGGATATTGCCTGAGAACGTGAGATCTGCTATTACAAGATTGTGTGTTGTTTTCAGCTCTTTGTGTTCTAAGACTGTTGACCCGCTTGACTTAGACGAACTCCAAAATCAAATTGTTGTTACTATCTGTCAGCTTGAGATGTATTTTCCTCCCTCATTTTTTGACATTATGGTTCATTTGACTATTCATTTAGTACGGGAGATAAAATTTCTTGGACCGGTCCATATGAGATGGATGTATCCTTTCGAAAGGTACATGAAAACCTTAAAAGGTTATGTGAGAAATAGACATCGACCTGAAGGTTCTATGGTTGAAGGATACATTGCCGAGGAAGCAATTGAGTTTTGCTCACATTATTTGGGCAATATTGAGTCTATTGGGATTCCAAAGCCGCGACACTTTGATCGTCTTCAGGGGAAAGGAACAATTGGATTTCAAGTTAAAGTTGTTCCTCGATCAGAGTTGCATGACGCCCATTTCTACGTGTTGCGGCAGGTTGATGAGATCGAGCCCTTTGTAGAACGTCATTTGCAATTGATAAGGTCATCTAATCAGGGAAAATCTGAAAAGTTGATCCAAAAAAAAGCATTCAGAAGAGTTTGCTTCTTGGTTGAAAGACGACGTTTTAAGTTCAAATGTGTCTGATTTTGTGAAGTCTCTTGGTGTTGGGCCTAGTTGCGCCGTTCATTCTTATAGAGGGTATGATTTAAATGGTTATTCTTTTTACACGAAAGATCAGGATGAAAGAAGTTCAGTTCAGAATAGTGGCGTGACAATTGTTGCTGATACAATTCATGTGTCTAGTGCCAAAGATAAGAACCCTGTAAATGCCGGTGTGAATTATTATGGTGTTATTGAAGACATATGGGAAATAGACTACGTAGAAGTTCGGATACCTGTTTTCAAGTGCATATGGGTGCATAGTTCGAATGTTCGTATGATGAATCGGCATGACATTTGTTGACTTTCGTAGAGAAGGATACAAAGACGAGCCTTTCATCATGGCTGAGCAAGCTAAACAAGTATTTTACGTCAAGGATCCCACAAACGAACATAAATATATTGTCGTTCATGGAAAACAACATATTTTCTTCGAAGATGGTATGGATACAAATGATTACTCTGAAGATAGTGCAGCGGTTTGTAGCACCATTCCAAACAATTTCGAAGACGTTGGTGAATTTCAACAGAGAAGGGATGATCACAATGAAGGCATATGGATTGAAAAACAATGTAAGAATTCCGAATATTTTTCAAAATATTTATATATTTGTGAAGTTGTGTTTAGATTTATATATATTTAATTTACTTATTTTGCTTGGTGTTTTTAATACAGGATTTTGGTGATGAGCACGCTATATAAAGGATATGTATTCAAACTTTTTTATGATTTGGAATTAAGCAGGTAATTAATGTGTTGAAAATTCTTACTTTATAAAATTTAAATTATTTTATTTTTTTATCGTGTATATTGTGTCCTTATGTTTAATTTTTTCATGCAGCTGGTATTCTCGGGCGAGATAATATGGATTGGTGAAGATTCAAAATTATTAGATGATGTTTTAATATAGCTTGTGTTTATTGTAATTTAAGTAATTATCAATGATGATTAATAAAAAAACTGCTCTGTTTTAATAAAAAAACTGCTCTGTTTTACATATTACAGCGCTTTAATAAAGAAACGCTTTGGTATATATCATGTCAAATAAAATAAAATAGCCTGTTCATAGTTTAACAGCGCTTATACAAACAGCGCTGTAAAAATAATTTACCACAGCGCCTTACCAAAAGAGCGCTGTTGTAATTAGGGTTCTAAACCCTGAACCCCGAACCCTAACCCTCAATCCAAACCCTAATTATAACAGCGTTTAAAACATAAGCGCTGTAATATATATTTAAAATAATAATAAAATAATTAGTTTTAACAGCGTTTTAAATTAATAAACGCTGTAAATTACATATTACAGCGCTTATTTTATATATAAGCGCTGTAAAATATATATTTACAGTATTTTCATGTTTTAAAAATCAGGTAATATATTTTTTAGGTTTTTGTTATCTTAAGACATTAAAAACTCAATTAGTAACATTCTATTAATTAAAATATCATGAGAACATTAATAAGCATTTGAAATCATTGGCATTTGAATATTTGTACTGTGTCTCTTTACTAAGCAATAAGTTGAACATTGTACATTTTGATCAACAAAACTTTTCACTAATAAAAACACATCAAAAATGCAAATGATTTTTTTTTTAAGTAAATGAGTTATAAGCTTCATTTATCAAACTTCCAACTAAATTTGTTTCATAATAATCAATGAATTCTAAGAAAAAACAAAACAAATAAATACTGTTTATAACAGCGCTGATAACATAAAAGCGCTGTTGTAAATTAATACCACAGCGCTTATATCATATAAGCGCTGTAATAAACGTCTCAGTAATTCGATTTCCTTAAATTAAAAATATTTATTTATTTTTACAGCGCTTTTTTATTTGAAGCGCTGTTGAATATGTTAAATTACCTGATTGGTCGAAACAGTTTCTCGCAGATTGTAATCCCAATCGTTGTTTAACCTAATCTAACGGTCCATATTCAATATTAAAAATTCAGAATTTTAAGTCACCCGCACAAATTTCCCGCTATAGTCTTTCTATATATATCCAAATATGCAACAAAATTTACATTGAAATTTTCTTTCAAACATACTATTGTTCTTGTCGGATATTTTAATTTACAGTCCAAAAAGCTTTGTTTCGCATAAACTTCCCGTTTCAAGTAAGGAATCCCACTCTTATTTCTTACACTTTTGTGTTTTATACTTTTCGTTAAACTTTTTTGTTCTTTGTTTTATATTAACTCTATTCTATTCTTCAATATATTTTTTGTAGATTTGTTGTATGATATATGTCGAGGACGATGAGCCAATTCAAGACGAGCAAATGATGTTTATTCAAGACGAGCAAATTCAAGACGAGCAAATACAGTACAAAGGCCATAGTTTTGTCCATAATATTTAAGTTTTGTCCATAGTTTTGTCCATAGTTTTGTACAAATTCAGAATGTTAAATTGTGTTTCCATTTTATTGTAAAAGTACGATTTAAATAAAAAATAAAGAAAATTATAATCAAAACTGATTCCCTTTAAAGCGGTTATTAATATTATTAACTTTCCAAAACTGTCTTCTCAAATCTCCGTAACTATAATAAATCTTAATGCGCTTAATTAAGATTTTTTTTTAATTCAAATCTTATATTTAACAGCGCTTAATTAATAAAAACGCTGTAAAATTACTAATATTTAACAGCGCTCATATATATAGAGCGCTGTAACATGTTTAAACTTTTTACAGCGCTCATTAATAAAACGCTGTAATATTTTATATTCGAATTAATAAATTTTCAAATTAAAAAATTAATAAATATTTTACAGCGCTTAAATAAAAACGCTGTGTAATAAATTAAATTAAACGACCTCGTTTTTGTTTTATCGCTTGGTTGTGAGTGATTATTTTTAACAGCGCTTTATATATAAACGCTGTAACAGGTTTATAAAATAACAGCGCTTGTTTTATTTTTAACAGCGCTTCTTGAAGCGCTGTTGAAACGGGTGCTGTTGTAAATCACATCTTTATTACAGCGCTTTTTAAAATAAAGCGCTGTTGTTTATGTCTATTTATAACAGCGCTTATTGTATAAAAGGCGCTGTTATAAATAGACATAAACAACAGCGCTTTATTTTAAAAAGCGCTGTAATAAAGATGTGATTTACAACAGCACCCGTTTCAACAGCGCTTCAAGAAGCGCTGTTAAAGGGCAAAAAAGAGCGCTGTTATAAACATAATCTGTAGTAGTGACCCCTCTCACACGTGTAATAATACCACCCATCCGATCTATCTCACGTGTGGTCCAGATCTGGACTCATGGATCCATCAAATAGTAGTGGATCCACCAGAGACGCCCTCATATAAATAACATGTCTCACATGATCCTAAACTATGTCAAGATATATAAAAAATAAGTATTTGAATTTATTGATTATTGAACTTAAAACACCAGTAGATGGACCACACCATAGAGATAATCAAATGATTTATATATTAAGACGAGTAATAGCCATTAAAATTTTCATATACTTCTCATAAGTTGTAATTTTCTCAATCAAATCTGAATGACTTGTTCCAATAACTCCATTCCAATAAACAATCGCACGTTGGTTGGTCTCTATCAATTTTAATACATCCAGCATAGCATCATCTGTGCTTTTCTCTCTCTTGACCAATTCATAGAATATAATCAGTCTTACTATACATTTAAGATACTGCGTCCTGCATGTTTCCAATGAACTCTTCACATCAAGCGAATGTGTTTCAGCATGTTGTTTTGCCAACTCATTCATAATATCTCCTAATGGTATGTTCGTTTGCTTAAGAACAGACTTCGCCATTTCATATTTATTTGTTGCTGTAAGAGATTTAACTCTTTTTCTACAGTTGCTGACATTCATCTCGAAAGGAAGTGTGTGAACAAATTATACAATCAATGGATTTTTAGAATATGTGAACTTAGAATTGAATGCAAAAGTAAAGTATACAAATCAATAAGCATCTTGAAGGAGATGTTTACACATTTGAACAAAGACATTGATACTTCTGATTTTCCACTTGTCCTTGTTTTGATGGTTAACTGTATACTCATGTTTATAGAATTATATTTAATTAGATAATGCGACTTTAACATTCAATTACAACACTTCAAGAAATTACATTAGATTCCCTAATAATTTAATGCATCAATTAGCATCGAATGTACGTACATTACTAATATGAACTTCTCTTTTTGAAAACATGACTACTACAAATTCAAAGCATGATACATATTTGTTCCATATGTAAACCGTTATTCATTTGAAATGCATGTTAGGATTTATTAACATTCAAGGAGTACATCATGTTCGAAGTGTCTTTTTGAGAAAAGTGAAACATGTTTATTATAAAACAAATATGTTTGACTTCAAAAAAAATATTAAGTATATGTTAGACGGCAAGACTTATTATCTCATACAAAAGGAGTAAGTATTAATGATCAAATTTTAGAGATTGGAAGTTAAAATCACTAAATAAACTGCTCATAGTTTTTAAAACCCTAAACTTTATGTTCATTAAATCCTGAAGTACGTATATATATATGATAATTTGTATGACTACAAAATTTTATGTGTGGATGATAAAGTTCTCATTAGGAATACTCCCTATATATATGCGATTAATAAGACACATGAATTGTTGTGTTATGACGCCACGCCGTATTTCACTTTACCATTTTATCACGGTTTAAATATGTAGAGTTACGTTCAAGAGGGACGTATAAGTTTTGTAAAATAGGAGGACATGATCTCAATCGTTGATTTTGATTAATTCGGTAGTTAAGATTAAATTGATTTTTATTTTAGGTAATTGAATATGCAAAATACTCAGACGGTTGAGAAATAACCGTTGGATGATTAGAAATCAACGATAGAGATGATGTCATGCGGTCCTAGGAAACTATAAACGTCTCCTTTCTATAATTTGTTATCGATATTTGGCTTATGCAGTTATCGATAATTTGGCTTATGCAATTATGATGTCAGAGTTATCGATAATTTGGCTTATGCAGTCATAGCTATTTTTGACTCCCCTTTCTTTGACATAGTCGCTTGATTTGAACTGAGTAGCTTACTCCCCTCCATTTCTGTTTGATACTTGAGTCCCTGCTGTCACACACTTCTCCTAGTCAATCTTCTAGAACCAGTCAACCTTCTTTTCCATCAGCCTGTCACAGCATATCTGAATGACAACCAAGTGCTCTAGTGCTAACTAGTTAAGTTCATATACACCTAAAGAAGGTCTAGGTGTGTCATAACAATAACATACGCTCCCCCTGAATTGATGCTCGTAGGGCACGAATCTAGGTTGCATCGTCCTATGACAAGGTGTTAGTCTTGGCTTGTCTAATATATGGTAGTATACCTCTGTCTTGCTTTAGCTCGTTGACCATGAAACTGTTGCTTCACATAACGATGATTAGGCTGTGATTGACCAACATGTTGTTTGTGCTGATATTCTTTAGGATGTGACTGGACAACAAGGTTGCTTGTCATAGAGTGGAGTTGAAGTAATCTTGTTCTCTTGTAGGACTTACAAAGTATGGGCACTTTCTTTAATGTGTCCTACATTATGACAGTAATAACAAGCATGAGGGTACTTGTTCTTTAGCTTCTCTGACTGTTCCTCTGTGATGTCTCAAATTGCTCAGTCTTGTCACCAGTAGTGGCTGGGACAAACTTTATAACATTGGTGGTGTCTTGTTCTTTATAACCAAGTTCTGGTTTCTCTGGACCAAATCTCTTTGAAGCTAATGTTATCCAAATCCTTGGTTCCTTCGCTCATCATTCTCACATATTTTTGAACTCTACCTAGTTCTGTTCTAGTCACACTATATTCTTCCTTTTCCTGCTAGCTTTTCATCCTTCAATGCTTTAGATAATCTATCCAACTTTGAATTAATCTTCACTGCTAGCTTGCACACCTGGAGCTAAGACAGCATTACTAGGATATTGGTTGTCTTAGGTTGGTATCTTCCCTGCTCTAGATGGGGTTTCGATACTTGTGCTCAGAAACTTATCAAACTTTTTAGTAAACATCTTAAACTCCTCAGGTGTTATATCATCTTCAGAATCATCTCCATCATCAACTTCGGACTTAAGACTGAAATATTTAGGTTTAGCTCTTTGGCATCATCCTTGATCATCATCTAAAATGTTCTGAAGGATCCCATCAAGGTGTCAAGCTTCATCTTGGAAATATCCTAAGATTCTTGTATAGCAACCACCTTCACATGATAACTCTTAGGCAAGGCTCTTATAGCTTTTCTGACAAGGTCAGCTTCAGATATTTCTCATCCCTCCTGTCCAAGGTACCATCTATGACAGGATGACTCCATCCTTTAACTACAGTCCTTTCACTACAGCACTCCAGGCAGTCTCATCTATAGACTCGCTATGAACTCTCATCCTGTTTTTCCAATAACCATAGTTAAATCCCTCCATCAGCGGTACAATCATAACTTCTTCTCGGATATTCATCTTGTCACAGGCTGGTAAATACGCATAATCTGTAGCAGCTTCTTGATCTATACTCTGTACGTCGAGTATCCTGCACTGATACAAATTATAATTCTGCTGTCGCAGATAAACTTGTCCTTATGCGCTGCTTACTCTGTCATAGATTTTGTTATAACTCAGTGCAGTCTATGACAGCTTATGTGTAGTTTTCTTAGTGCAGTCTATGACAACCTAAGTATATTCAACTTAGCGTAGTGTATGGCAGTTTACCGCAGTTTAAGCATAAACGATAAAGTAAAGACACACGAGGTTTGTTAACCCACTTCAGAAACCAAATGTCCGTAATATGAGGAGTTCTTGACGGAAGATAATATATAGCATTTCTTTTTAATTAGGCGAATTGTCCTCATAAGGAGAAGATCATCCATCATTGGAGACTTTACTCACACTCATTCTTGCCCCTAAATAGTTTTATCGTCATTTAAATCTACTTTTACATGTACCTTTAGGAGATTTTCAATCTGTTGTTCAGAGTATTCTTATTATTAATTACGATTTAAAAAAATTGAAAATTTTGAATAATTGATCATATTGATTTAGATTGCGATAAGATCTTCAACCAATGATAATGAAACACCTATCTTTTAAAGTAAATGTTTAAAATTGTATAAAAAACTACATTCATCTTTAATGATCACACCAACCATCTTCTTGTTATCTAGCATATTCTCCCATCGAAAATTCGTAGTTGCTATATTGGATAATTTTAAAGAAATTTTGATTTGTTTCAACAAAGAATGGATCAAATGAATGAGATGAGCAACTCATTTGTCATAGATGCATAATGGTGACAATAATGGGTGATCAGAAAAAGTTGTTGATGTTGTTTGATTCCTTCCTAAACAACTAGAATTGGTGAGTGGCAATCTTTTAGCGCACAATTTTTTTCGAAAGCCGTCTTCCATCAAATGTATTGTACGAGTGGAAATCTTTTTAATGGAGTAAAACTAAACTTTGTAATAATGATGTCGTTGGTGTTGTTTGATTCCTCCTAAACAAAATATGGTTGCTGGAATTATAAATTCTTATGCGGATGATTATGCCGAGTCACACATGTGAGAGTCAACAACCCTCGAATTTTAAAAAGATGCTTCAAACTCCAAATGAAGCAAATATAACTCAACTACTAAGAAGGGAGAATGTGGATTTCAGATATGATTGGAGGTATAGATTGTATGCATTGTGAATGGATGAATTGACTTAATGTGTGCCAAGTGGCACATTCAGGGCACAAGCACGGATCATAGCAACACATGAAAGACGGGGACTTCAGTCTTGACGACGTCGATCTATGTATCTTGTTATAAATAGAGTAGCTCTCAATCAATTTATAGGTTTGTATTTGTTGGAGTACTTTTTAGTTTACTAGTTCGGCTCTTCGAGTCACCTGAGAGTGAACCCGCACCCGTCTCAGTTCTTTTAATCATATGATGAACCCCGTCCATAATGCTTCGGACCGGATCGTTATGTATTTAGTTTAAGTATGATAAATGCTAACTCTGATGTCAAATGTGTGATGTATGTATTGGATTGATTGATTGATTGATTGATTGACGTGGGCTAATTAGTTGGTTTTGGGCTACTATCTAAATTAGGGTTTCTTTTATGTTTAGGGTTTCATTTATTTTCTTATTTAAGCAAATTGTACTTCCTTTTGTCAGATGGCTTATGATGAATGAAATTAGGGTTTCCCTTTCGTCGCCAAGTTTCGTGAATTTCGGTTGAAATCAAGACTCTTGCTATCAATTTCTCTTGTTAATTTATGGGATTAACGAGTTATTGATATTTATCATTCCTTCCCGTCACGCGCTGCATCAGTTTGGTATCAGTTTCCAGCCGATCCTAGGAGTATGTCACATCACCATCAACCGAGACTTGACGCTGAGTCGGCACAGGATGTAGCTACAATACTACCAAATCAATCGGGTATGCGAAGACAGTTGGAACATATTACCTTTGATTCCTAAAATTATTTTTGCTTTAAGTCCAGATTTGTATCGATTACAAGGCAAACCTGCAATTTGCTATCTCGAGCACAAGGAGAGTTGCCGCTCAACCGGCAGCCCTGGATGATGCTGAGCCGTTAATATGCTAAAAGAAGTCAGATCAAAACATCTGAACAAAAGATTCTAGTTCATTATGATGCGTGGCGTTGTAGGTGTCACTAAGGAAAATCCTATCGAATTTTTAGTGAAATCCTCCTTGGACCGGAGAGCTCGATGTGCGAGTTAAGTCCTTAAGGAGGATGTTTCAGATTTCGATAATGATTTCAAGGTTTATTCTCATGAACGCACGCCCTATGATATTCGTAGTCTTTATTTCTTCAGATCATGATCTTAGATGAACCGGCATGTGATTCGACGAATCTTTTCGACATGGAGAAGATTGATGTGGGCTAATTAGTTGTTTTGGGCTACCATCTAAATTAGGGTTTCTTTTATTTTTAGGGTTTCATTTATTTTCTTATTGGGAATGGATCAGATATAAAGTGTTAGTTTTGGTATAAAATATAAAACTATCACAACCGTAGATTTATTTTAATCCAACGGTTCTAATACGCATCTAAATACTTACTAAAATAACAATAAAGGGCAAATTTGTAATGTTACGTAAAATAATTATACTGAATATTATGTTTACATATCATATCCTTCAAATCCTCTAACAAATTATATCATTTACGTTATTCCTTAATCAATCGTGATTCCTTTGTGTTTTGAATTTTATTTTTGACATATTATCAAACATAAGCAAAAATAACGATTCATGTGATGAGAATCAACATTCAGGTTCAGGTCACATATACAAATAGTTACAATATGTACTAACATGGTCCAGAATATTGTAAAGTATGATTCTAGAACCATATATGTCAAAATTTTGGACCATATCAGAATCGACTATTATATTGATTATTATTTTCTAGGTACAACCTATTGTGATATATGCGTCATAAAAAATTCGATCGGACATGATTTTCAGTTCAAAATGCTTCATTACAAATATAATTCACAATATGCATGGCCCAAATATTCAAACATTATGGTTTTAGAATCATATAATATAATTATTTGGACCATATATCATTTGGACCATATATTATTTGGACTATGTCTAATTATTACTATGTATGGTTCTAGAACCATATAATGTAATTTTTTAGACCATGTGTAATTCAACAATATGAACGAAATTTTTGTTTAATTCAATATACATGGTCCATAATTTTTTACTGTATGGTTCCAGAATTAGACACAGGAGATGAGATTGGCAAAGGAGGATGACGAAAGCGGCGACGCAAACGACGAAAGATGCGACATAGATTCGACGGAGAAAGATGATGAAAGTAGAATAAATTGTTCGACCTAATCCGAGGAGGGATTTATGGAATTCGTCAAACAAATCTTAAATGTTTGTTCCGAAATTACCCTTTTGATTTAATTATGATACATTTAATTCAAGATTTCGTAAGTTTTTAATTTGAATTTGTTCAAAATCTGGTCTGTCGATCTTATTTTTTTAACGGACAGTAGACTTTATACAATAAATAGACTTTATACAATAAATAGACTTTATACAATAAATAGACTTTATACAATAAATAGACTTTATACAATAAATAGACTTTATACAATAAATAGACTTTATACAATAAATAGACTTTATACAATAAATAGACTTTATACAATAAATAGACTTTATACAATAAATAGACTTTATACAATAAATAGACTTTATACCAGATTCCTTCCCTTTCTTATTTAAGCAAATTGTACTTCCTTTTGTCAGATGGCTTATGATGAATGCAAATTGGGGTTTCCCTTTTGTCGTCAAGTTTCGTGATTTCGGTTGAAATCAAGACTCTTGCTATTAATTTCCCTTGTTAATTTATGGAATTAACGAGTTATTGATATATCGTTCCTTCCCGTCACGCGCTGCATCATTGATTCCCAAGGATTGTGTTAATGGATGAAAGGTATAACTCAAACTCTTTACGACTTACATTGACTAAAACTGGTGAGCTAAATTCTAAAATTTTGAGACTATGGATGATCGGTGATGGAATTTGTGAGTTTTCTCATTCTTAAAAACTCTTACGAGACTAAAACTCGTTCTCTAGGAAGCCTAGAGGTTTACAGGTTTGACGCATACGTTAAATGCATCTGTGACTCCTACGACAGTGAGTTAGGAGTAGAATAGTTTTTGTTTTCGTTATTATTGAATAGTAGAGTAGAAGTTGTGTTAGGTGCCAATATGGTTTGTCGCATGCTTTGATATTTCCATATAATATTCAGCAACATATACATTACCTTGACATGTGTTTATACTTGTTCGGGATGAACAATACTTAAGTGTGGGGTATTTTGATGTGCGGAGAAGTATATTATGTATTTTTTCATGCTTTACTGAAACTTCTTGTTTTTTCTACTTTATTATGGTGTCATTTGATAATTTCTTTGTCCATTTCATGTTTAAAATGCATGAATAATAATTTGAAATGGTTTGAAGAAGGTTAGTATCAATTCGGACTGCAAACGCACATAAACAAGCATAAAGGAGCAAATGACAGCACATGATAGCAGCCAGACCTCTCAACCTTAAAATGCTTGTAGAATACACCACACATTTCTAAATAAGGCATAGGATATCAGAGGGATGCTCATTTGAGACCCTTACTGTTGGGTGAGACCCTGAGACCCCCATCATGGCCGTTGGTTGGGTTTGCTTTTGGGGTCCAAATTGTGTCACGTGGAGGTGAGAGAAAAAAGCAGCAATTTCTCTCACCTCCGATTTCGAATTTCTCTCACCTCCACGTGGCACAATCTGGACCCCAAAAGCAAACCCAACCAACGGTCATGATGGGGGTCTCAGGGTCTCACCCAACAGTAAGGGTCTCAAAAGAGACCACCTCTAGGATATCATGTTTCAAATATCTACAACTTTTTAGTTTACGTTTTTATTTACACACTACTTTTATTTGAGAATAAAACCCCCACTTACTTCGTAGGTTGTACAAGCGATTTGAAATAGGGATTATTGCCGAAAACCACCCCTTATAGGGCGTAATTGCCGAAAACCACCCCTTATACGTTTTATTGCCGAAAACCACCCTTTATTCGTTTGTTTAGGGTTTAGTCACACACAGTAACGTTTTCTGTCAAATTAGTGTTAAATCTCCGTTAAATGGCATTAATTAGATTAATTAATCCAATTTTCATTTAATTAAGGGATTATTGCCGAAAACCACCCCTTATACGTTTTATTGCCGAAAACCACCCTTTATTTGTTTGGCGATGTAGAGGGCCAGGCGGACTTGAGGGTCATCGGAGAGGGAAGTGGTGGTGTTTTCGGAGGTGGGAGATTGTGAAGGTATCGGTTTGGGTGGAGGAATGCGAGATGGGGATGGAGATTGTGCGCGGCTTCGTAGGGCGGAGTCGGGTTTGCGGGTTGAAGCGGAACGGAATATTTCGGTCCATGGCTGGGCGTCGGAGGCGTCGGATGAGTAGGAGGCGAGTTGATCCATTCATTAAAGGTTGGATCTTTTGAGGTTGATTTCCATTAAAGGTTGGATCTTTTGAGGTTTGAGTTCCATTAACGGTGCGATCTTTTGAGGTTTGAGTTCCACTAAAGGTGCGATCTTTTGAGGTTTGAGTTCCATTAAAGGTGCGATCTTTAGGGCTCAGAGTTGAAATTGGTAGATGAGATGAAAAGGGGTGATGAAGAGCACGATGAATGGAAGGAATGTCAACTGGGATTTTGAAGGAGGCGTTGACCATGGTGTTTGATTTTATAAACTAATTAATTAAAGAGATTATTGCCGAAAACCACCCCTTATACGGCGTAATTGCCAAAAACCACCCTTTATACGTTTTATTGCCGAAAACCACCCCTAATTAATTAACTTGGCATAATTAAACTAAAATTGTGTTTAATTAACCTAATTAACCTAATTAACGTGAGATTTAACAAAAATTTAACGGAAAAAGTTACGATGTGTGACGAAACCCTAAACAAACGAATAAAGGGTGGTTTTCGGCAATAAAACGTATAAGGGGTGGTTTTCGGCAATTACGCCCTATAAGGGGTGGTTTTCGGCAATAATCCCTTTGAAATATGATTAGTATTGATTTACTCACCGTAAAAACATGTCATCAATATGTGATAAATTGCTCTTGAAAACCAAATCACAATATAAAGCATTTTGTTCAATTGGTTCTTTGCTGATAGTATATTTAGTTGATTGTCTGCTGATTAGTGATCAAATCAGTTGACTATTTCCTGTTTACGTTAAGTGAAATTCCATAAATGATGACGCACAGTTGTTCTTACTTCAGCATTTCTTACATAAATCAGTATGTTCAACTTAATTTTCTTAATGTTCTGTTAAATTCCATAAACCATACAAGAGTCACGCCTTTATTCACAATCTCAAAACCTAGTAAACATCATTAACTGATCATGAATATTTGAGAATAATTGAGCCTACTTTTTTAAACACCAATTTAATCTTTTTTGGACGTGAGCATGCAACTATATATGTTCATCTATCAATCACATGATCTGACAGACAGAAGCTATTGATTGCCTGCTTCATCATTAAACAGAGAACAAGCTCATGAAAACCAAGTCGACTTACATGGTAAGCAACATACAGTGTCTTCTACTTCATATTCAGAAGACTCTGCGAACAGAAAACTAGTCAACCAACTGCCAACATCTCATCTACCCACTCCCAATTGTATACTTATAACTCAGCAAAAAATTAATCGCACAGGCAGTACCGAGCTCTATTAGTAAACTACAATGTTACATAGCTGCCATATCAAGATGCCGCAGCTGCTTCAGTTGCACTTGTATTGTTTCTGCGCTTCTTTGTCTGCCTCCCTTTAAAATGCTTTTTTGGGTGTCTTAAATGATCTTTGATAGTCTTCTCCCATTTCTTTTTGTTTTTCTGATAGATCAACATTGCAGCTCGAGCGTCCTCAATCTGAGAAAGAAAATAAGATGTTAATTCATCAAAATATGACATCCCAGAATAAAAGGAGCATGTATTGAATGAATTGTGGAGCTAACAGAACAATGTTCCCCATTTTGGATCTTTACGCCAAGGAGTTCCTCGGCAAGATGCCTTAGTGCTCTTCTTCTCCCTTCCCTAATTGAATGAGCAAAATCACAAGATGAAAAGCCAGTTCTAATAAATAAAACACGACAATACACTTTGAGTGATTAATGATGGGACACACTTTAAAAATGGAAGATAATCAGAAGTATCTCTTATATCATTCTTTGGATGGCTGAGTAAAAGAGCCTGGAAAAAGAAATAAATAAGTCAAAGAAAAGTTTAAATGACTATTTCGCTTGATGAAACTGGACAGATGTTTCAACCTTAAGGTCATTGTGTAAAGCATGGCCCACAAGAATTCTTCCTTTGAGAATTTCAGCAACTTTCTTCTGCGCAACCTGAAAGCTCTTTGCTGCAATTGAGTATATATAAAAACCAGGTAACATTTTGTAAGAAAAAAATGCAAATGCAATGTATAAATGACATTCAGCTTTGACCAAACCATAAATTTACATTGATAATTCTCAAAAAACCATATGCACAGATAATCACCTTTCCTTAAGTGATGAGGTCGTATTCCACTAATTTCTGTACGAAAATCAACAACATGCTCGATCGGACGGACAAATTCATCATATACAACATTACCCGATTCGTTTACCTGGTTCCAAACACAATGATATCATCAGCAAGATTTTCAAATTTCCGCTACCTCAATAAGTCAAATCTGATAGAATTGAATCCAAAGTTCCATAAATGATTACAAGTGATGAGAAAAGGACACGTCAAGTTATGTCGATGCAACATAACTAGCATTGATCAACTATCCATTCTCACAAAGCAATGTATATTTGATAACATTGTAACCATATGAACATATACATACATAGTCCATACAAGGGGCGAAGAAGAGGGTGTCAAGAGTTTAATTAGTTATTAATTTTCAAAATTGTTTTGTCAGTCGCTAGCCTTTCTCGCACATACATTCACAAACAATTTGGAAAACCGATCGGAACTAATGAGTGACGATGGCCATTCACTTTACCAATTGAGTTGCAAAACTCAAATACAGAATTTTCAAACCAAAGCGGTCAAAGTCAGTTATTACAACAGAACAATAAAAAAGAAGAATTAAATACCAGAGTAACGCGACCAAGGGCACTGCGGTTAGCACCAACACCAACCATTTCACAGTCCATAGCAAGTGCATTGGTAATACTGAGAAATCCGAAACACAAGAAAAATAAACAAAGCGTAATATAAAGTAAAAAAACAGCTTAGCACATGTTTACCTGCAGTCATCAGAGGTGGGAGCTAGAGGATTAATGGTGGAATGTTCAACAGCTTGTTCCGAAAAAGGTCTGCTTTTCCGCTTGCCTGTTAAAACTCCGGTTAAAAGAATATTAGTAGTTACTACTGGCTAGGGTTTCGGATTAGAGGACGAATTTATTTCATACCTAGAAAAGTGGCATCTGATTTACGGGCATCGTTTTTGAGTTTCTGAAACGCAGATATTTAAAAATGTATGATTGGGAAATTTAGTAAAGAAGACGACTGCGGATGGATGAGACAGGTACGTACCTCCTGAAGCACTGCCCAGTTCGGATTCACCTTCAGCTGCTGCGGCGGCGGCTGTTGCTTCCCCGGCATCTAGTATTAGTTAGGGTGAATTTGGTTTGATATGTTGTGTGGAAATATAAATTGATTCGGTTCAATTTCAAGTATTTATAGGACTTTAAGAATCTAATTTATTGTAGCTAAACTAAAAGACTCCTATTTCTTTTTTTTGATGAGTGAATTTACAATTGAGTATAAGATATTACATATTTATCTAGTACAACTAATACTTTGAACGCACAAGCCATCTAGGCACTACCACCAATGAACTTCAATCATCCATCAATATCATCAAATCAACAGCTTCCTCGCACAGGCGGGAAGAATGAATAGCCTCCACGCGTGCAGACGGGAGGAATGAAACCCCAGAAAAATCTGAGGAAAAGTGGTGAGGCCTAAATTCGAATCCTGATCCTGAGGTTCCTTTGTCAGGTCCGTCAACCAACAGAGCACCACTCCTATTTCATATTCTCTTATTCTATATCCATACTTGATAAATTATCAAAAATATGAGTAGAGATACGGTGAAAAGTAACTATTAAATGAAAAATGAAAACAAATCTCACCCGTAAAATTCAAACAACCGGACAACAAGATTATGAGCAGATTTGTAAATATTGAAAATATTTATTATAATTAAAAAATTGAAAACACAAATCAAAAGGTAACTTAGTCAAGCGTAAATAATAAACTGATGATTACGTAAATTATGAGATAATGACGATGTTGATATTCCCAAAACAACTCATCCGAAATTCAAAACAAAGATTGATACGATTCCAAAGCTCGGCGCAGCACCCGCGTTCGTTTTCGTCTCAATTTCGAGTAAAATAAACCTCAGTTCCGTTTCTATGTTACCCATGTGCCGAAAAAAATGTTTTAGGTTTTGGCTATTATTCTAACATACTTAATCGTTTAGACGATTCAGCTAGGAAACATGGTGCTAGAACGTTTCAATAGACAATACGGTAATTTTATGATGACATTTAGTTAAATATGAAAGACTGTTGCGATATAAACAAAAAATCGTAGTACTGTTAGTCCTTAATCCTTATAGTATGTTCCGTGAAGAGAACACAAATTTTCATTATCTGACATAAGACGATTCATGAATTTTTAGAGGTCAAAAGATGAGCCAAGCAAGATTCATTATCTGATTTGGTAAATTCATGAATTTTACAACTCAAACCTTTTTTATTTTTCAACTATAATTCATATTCAATACTTTGTGAAACTACATATATCTTACAATTTTATCATTGTTGCGGATCGAAGAAGGATTAAGAGAAAACACTCTATTATGGTTCAAGGATAAATATCATATGGTTCAAGAATAGATGCCATATGGTTCAAGAATAGATAACATATGATTCAAGAATATATAAACGGACAAATTAAATTAATAATGATTTTGGTTCATGAATAAATACCTTATATTATCTGTACTTAATATACCACCAATATTTACGATAATCAAAATCTTCTAAAAATGATTTATGCACGGAAAACCGTCCAAATCAAAACCTTCAAAATCTTCACTAATCGATTGAAACAAAACTGTCCAAATCAGTTACCGAAATTTAAGGATATAAATTAAATGATAGTATATTTTAAATATATTGAAAGACCATTTACATATTTGCCCTTTATGTGTTTGGAAACATTGATTTCTGAAAATTATTATAATCGTCCGATTGAGTGTAATTTAATGGTCGAGATTTGTTTTCATTTTACAACCTACTTACTACTTTTCATATGGTCCATCACCCAAATTTTTTATCTTTTAGTTAAGTTTTTTTCGTTTTGTCAAGTTTAAGTTTTTCAGTTTTAAAAAATATCATCTTTTTAAGAATTGTGGGATGCCCTTAAAATAATTATGTGGTATTTGGAACCTATGTTGTGTGACACGTCTGCGTAAAAAACAACGCGTTTTAAATTAAATATGGATCCCTCTATTTGAAACCACGAGATCATCTAAAAATATACATCCCCGTATTTCAAACCGCGGGATTAGATGTCGTAGAATTTAGGGTTTCTTCTTCCTTCTTCCTCCTCCTCTCCGTCAACCATCCGCGGCGGCTCCTCCATTCCTGCACACTCCGACGACATATTTGGTAATTAAATCATCTCAACATTTAATTATAAGCATTATGATGTTAATTGTGATGAATTTTGATGTGTCTTGATGTATTTGTGCTTGAATATTGATACGAAGATATATGTGATTTGTAGTTGTTCATGTTTGTGTTATTTGTATAATTAATTGCTTAATTTTGTCTGTATTGATGTTTGTATACCACTTGAATATCAGTTATGACTTCTTGAATATCAGTTATGACTTCTTGAAGCCATCGTTCGAAGACCTTACATGATGGATCTCGATGATATCGTTGAGTCCAGACCAGACGAGAGTTCACTTAGTCAGCAACTAGTTCGCCGTAGTGAGAAATTGTGGACTGATCCGGTAAATTACAATTCGTTAATTTAGAGTTTAATTTACATTCATTTAATTTATATGTAAACATTACTTAAAATATGTAAAATATTTCATGATTTTCTTACGCAGACGCACAAGTATAGGACGATGTGGGATTTGGATTGACAGTTGATTCCACTTGTTGCCAAAGCTGGATTTATTCGATGGTCATAAATTCATAACGTAAAGTTAGAGTAGTAATTGGTTTTTGCTTTGGTTGAGAGATGGCGGAGACGCACACATTTCATTTTGTAGCGTAGGATATTATAGTGACTTTCCAGGATGTGGGTCTTATCAATGGTTCGCTGTTGGATGAAGAGGTTGTCACTGGATGTAAGTTGGGGGCTGAGTACTTGCATGGAGTATGCATTCGTTTGTTGGATGAGATCTCTAATTTGATTCTGAAATCGCCTACAATCACGAAGAATGTAATTGAAATCTACGAAGAAACTGATACGTTGAAAGAGCGACATCTACGAAGAAGTGAGTTGATTTGCAAAAGAAGCGACCGAAACAAGCATGTTGAAGGTGTTAGATTTGGTGGAGTGTGAAGTGTTCAAGGAACCCTTACTGGTGTGGATTTTTATGGTTAAAATTGTGTGTTGTCCGCATGTTTCCGTTGCTTCATGTGAAACTCGAAGAATTTTCGGTTAGTCATGATGATTTAATTTTTGTGTTCATCGATGTTCTTCACTCACAAGTTGATCGATTGTCACAACATTTTATCACAAAATACGGTATGATTCATGAATCATAATGTATCAAAGATGAATCATATTGTGGTTCATCATTTGACCTTGCATGATTCATGAACCATAAATTATCAAATAATGAACCATCTTGATTTGACTGTAATTTTCATGAAACTTATTGCAATATAATTCTGACTTTGCTAAAAGTACGCAAGAACATCAAACAGAGAAGAGGAAAATCAAGTTGTAAATGTTGAGAATGAACCAATGACGATATGATTCATTATCTGATATGTTATGATTCAAGAACCAACAATGTATAATTTTTAGAGTAACGTTCCTGTGAGACCCATGGCGTAGATCGAACGGTTAGAAAAAAATGTACATTTTACTGGGAGTTTGACACGTGGTGGAGGAGATGTATATGCAAATATGCATACTGCACTCATAAGGGTAGAATAGGTAAAGAAGAAATCGAGTATTTCTCTCTCACCAAATAACACACTCTCACCTCAAACTCTCTCTCTTCAAACTCTCAATTCACCACTCTCATCTTCTTCATCTTGAAATGGGTCTCTCATCTTCATCGGTTGATCATCCTCCCTCATCTTCTCAATTCACTTAGAAGGTTCATACAGTGTTTCAAATGAGATTTTGAATGAGCTATATGAGTTGTCGGATGCGTTTGATATAGGCTACGAAATGGTTTAAAAATCTTTTGTCAAATGGGTATGATATGTTAACTATATGCACACACTTCTGTGCATATTGACAATAAAAGCTAACTGCGTATGTTTAAAAATTGTCTATATGCAAAAATAATTGTGCACACCATGTATAAAATTTTACCTATATGCAAAAGTAAATATGCGTAAAGTTACAAATAAGTTACTTTGATGTTGTACAATGAGAGAGAAATAAAACTACGTGAGTCTATTATGCCCTTATGTGAGGAAACATAAAGCTGCAGTTAAAGGTAAAACAAATATGTGGCTGATAAAAAACATACACGTGGCAAGATTTCCTTCAATTTGACAAAGTAGATGGACGGTTGATTAAGGGGTCTCAGGTTCGTAAAATAAGTCCTGGGTCGCAAATGAGCGGCTCTCATAATTTTTAAATCATATGTATAACAATGAGTGTTAATTTCAAATCGTAATATTAATTACTGAATCTTCTACATTATAGTTTAAAAGTGAAGACAATTATAAGAAACTGCATGATTCAATAAGAAGTATGTTATGATTCAATATTTATTATGATTTAGAAATCCATCACGTTGAATCATCTCATAAATTAGTTAAATGTGACTTAAGTTTATTTGACGACTATATTAATTACCTTGAAAAAATCAAAAATCATCCATCGGTTATCAATATTTTAGGAATCAAATCAATTATAATATATTTAAAATATAATCAGTTACCAATAATTAAGGAATCAAATAATTTTAAAAAAAGGAATTGAATGTCGGTTACCTTAAAAAAGGGATTGGATTTAATTGATATTATAAATATATTCTACTTAATGTATGTTTCCATTATTACCCTTTTGTGTATAATATATTAATTAATCATATTATATTGTAACCATCGGATGTAATTAAATGAATGGTGTAGATCTATTTGCACTTTACAACTAAAATATCACTTTTCATTTGATCCATTACCTTTTGTTAATTGCATAGATATAAATATGAAATAAAAGCTATCATGCTTTGAATTTGTAGTAGTAATGAATTTACATACTAGTAATGTACATTTGATGTTAACTTTGATGCTAATTTATTTTCTTGAAGTGTGCAATTGAATGTAAAGTCGCATTATCCAATAAATACAATTCTATAAATATGTGAGTGCACACAACTAATCATCAAAACCAGTGAAAATCAGAAGTAACAATGTCTTTGTTCAGATGTGTAAACATCTCCATCAAGATGTTAATTTTTATACTTTACTTTTGCATCAATTCTAAATTCACATATTCTCATAATCCATTGATTAGTCTACTTTGTTCACACACTTCCTTTCCAGATGAATGTCAACAGCTGTTGGAAAAAGATGTTAAATTTCGTGCAGCAACAAATAAATATGAAATGGCACAGTCTGTTCTTGAACAAACCAAAATAACAATAGGAGAGATTATGAATGAGTTGGCAAAACAATTTACTTTAACACATTCGTTTAATGAGAAGGGGTCATTGAAAACCTGCAGGACGCAATATTTTGAAATGTATGATAAGACTGTGATATTAATCCATGAATTGGTCAAAAGAGAGAAAAGCGTAGATAATGCTATGTTGGATGTATTAAGATTCACGGAGACAAACCAACGTGTGATCGTTTATTGGAATGGAGTTATTGGAACACACCATCTGGATTTGATTGAGAAAATTACAACTTTTGAGAAGTATATGAAAATTTTAATGGCTATTGCTCGTCTTAATATTTTGTAAAATCATTTGATTATATATATGGTGGTCCATCTACTGCTGTTTTAAATTAAATAGTCAATAAATTCAAATACTATTATGTATATACACAAATGATGGTTGTATGATTTTTAGGTTTTATGTCATTTCATATTCTTTGTAAATGCTTATATAAAGATTTTTTGTATTATGTGAAAAGATAATAAGAAAAACCTCTCTACTTCCACCCTTATTTTTCTATTTGTCTCACCTTTATTTCTTTACAACTTATTCATATTATAACACGTTATCAACACAAATTACTCAAGATGAGAGGTTAAGGAAAATGATCGCTAAGTGATGTGATGTTGACAACATTTGAGTAGTTATTTGCAAAATCCAGCATTGTAAAACTAATTTTTCATATTCTTATTTTCTTATTTTACATAAGAAAGTAATTTTTAGTGATAATGATTGATTCACTCAAAGTTGAATCATATATATATGTAACTTTTGTAATTTGATTCCCCTGAAGTGGAGTCATTGATATAAACTTTATTTATATTTTAAGATTCGGTTCCCGGCCCTGAAAGTGGGATTATATGAATGTAATAGTGTAATCTACATGTTTGGTTCCCCTGAAGTGCAATCATACTTGCATATTATATTTTTAATAATAAATTCCCTAGAAGTGGAATGACACATTTTTTATAGAAATTGATTACCTTAGAGTGGAATAATTATATAATATGTAGTACTTGAAGTGCTACAAATATATGTAAGTAAGATTATGTGTGTCATGATTCCCCTAGAGTGGAACAATTATATAATACGTAGTACTTGAAGTGTTACTGATAAGGCACTTTTGTATGCTGTTTTAGGTCCTTTACACTACTTGTATTTCTAACATTTTAAGTATAAGATTACGCTTTTGGTGTAGTTTTGTATTTCATGTTTATCAGAGAAGTTAGAACAAAAGTGCAACAAGAAGATTGAATCTCAAGCGAAGAACAACAAGATGACAAGAATCGGAAAAATAGAGGAGCGCGCGAGAAGCGTAGCGCGCGAGTTGTGTCGCGTAGGGGCAAAGCGATGACTTCATCAGTCCGCGACAAATCTGGAACGATGACGTCAGCATGCGTGAGAATATTTCCTAAGCTGATTTTTAGAAGATAAAGATGATTTTCAAATATTCTCTTGCATATTTTATTGCGGAAACCCTAGATGGAACATATAAATACAAAGCTAGAGACAATAGCAACCATCCGCGAAAATCCATGTGCATCCGTGCAAGAACTGCCAATAAGCTACTGGCGCGAGCAGGGAGACTCGCAGACTAGACATGCCATTCAGATTTGTCTTGTTATTTTAGTTGTTCAACTTAAACCTTGAAATGTATACATTCAGTATGTCGAGCTAATTTACTGAATTCGGTTTGGATTTTGATCTATGAATAATATGTTTTGAGGTCTGTTCTTAGTTGCATGATATGTTTAGTATTATTAATCCAATCATAATTGCATGATAATTAGGATAGATAGTTAAGCGAAGCCTGACCCGCAGACTTAATTATTGAATCTATTATCGATTGTTGAACTATCAGAGGTACGTGACTGTGAATGATAGGAGTAACACCAGAATAGTTAAGCACTACGTTGACCAGATTCGTGGTTAATTAGACTAGGTCGAGTAATAGTATCATACAAACCTTGACCGTAATGCATGTGTAGGTTATTAAGCCTTGACCGGACCTTAACTTACGTGAACATTATATCATATATCTTTAGTGACCAGTGATAAACATAGAGTTCACAGTGACGAGTCTGAACCGAGCTCATCTCTGTTTTTGTTCAGCACCTTTATAACTTGCGCGCTAGTGGTACTTGCTCACGCGTGTTTTCTTAATTTGCTTACTCAATCACAAACCCCAATTGTAGTTGTAGATAAAAGATAACTTCTCATCGTTCCCTGTGGATTCGACCCCTACTTGCCTTTACTATACTAAGGAAGAGACTAGGGATAAATATGCAGCACACGACGATGTGCTGTCAGCTACAAATATAAGTAAGTAAGATTAAGTGTGCCATGATTCACAGTTTCATTTGGATGACAAGATTAATTCTCTAGAACTAGAATAGAATTATCACACTCTATTCATTTGATTAAATTCTAATAATGTTCAATTTAGTCATATTTACCTCCCCTTTTATTGAATCATTACAAGTAATTTATGTACGATTAAATTCCCCAGAAGTGGAATCATTACGTTAAATTTATGATTCAAATGTCTTGATGCATAAAGTAATGTGTATCACCTGAAGTAATTACACATAAGTGATGTACTTGTCTATTATATTTCCCCGTAGTGAGATACATATGTGACACCAGAAGTGCATATGTGATTCCATTCTTTGTTATTAAATTGTTATCATCTCCAGAAGTGGGTGTAATTAGTTTATATGTATGTGTTCTTCTGAAGTAGACATATATATTATTTTAGTGCATACTATTCGAAACGAAATTGTATACATGTATTTTTAGAAGAAAATGCATGAATATTAATATTTTTATATATCTCCTGGAGTGGATATATGTTGCACTATATTTCTTTCTTAATACAAAGGATGAAAATGTATTTGAAATAGATACAAAGTTATTCTTGAAAGAGATGTAAATCGAAATTGACCCCTGAAGAGTATGTATGCATATTTCACCCCTGAAGAGTATGTATGTATATCAGTCCTGAAGAGTGTGTATGTATATTTCACTCCTAAAGAAATTAAAGAGATAAATATTAAAGAGTTAATTACAGATGACCACCTGTATAATAGGCCATATTCCACTTAGGGGTGTCAATGAGCCGAGCGTTCGTGAGCTACTCGCGAGCAAGCTCGGTCAAAGCTCAGCTCGATAATAAACAAGCCGAGCTTGAGCATGGTTTCTCGGCTCGATTAATAAACAAGCCGAACATGAGCAGAAGGATGCTCGGCTCGTTTATGTTCGTGAACGGCTCGTTTACCTTCTCGATTAAGGCTCGATTATATGCTCGATTAAGGCTCAATTACATGCTCGATTAGGGCTTGTTTATATACTCGATTAATACTAATTTATTTTTTCAATTAAATTAATCACATACTTATATGATTATGAATTAATAGAACGGTTGACCTAACCTATATGTATTGAGAATTCATGTAGTTGGTAATAGTTAATCGAGTAGCTTGTTTATATGAATTCGAGCAGCACGTTTACAAGCTTATGATTGATCAAAAAAAAAAAAAAAAAAAAATAAAAATAAAATAATAATTGATCAAGCTCGCGAGCCGAGCTCGAGTAGGCAAAAATTTAATCGAGCCGAGCTCGGGCAAGATTTATTAAGGCTCGTCGAGCTCGAGCTCGAGCAGCATGAAAATCAGACGAGCCGAGCTTGAACATGTCGATGCTCGGCTCGGCTCGTTTACACCTAATTCCACTCCACCACCTTTATTATTTAAATTTGCATTCAACCACCTTATAATGATCGCTGTTACCAAATAACCACCTATGCTAACGGAGAGGTGGTTAAATGGTAACGGAAGCAATTATAGAGGTAGTGAAGTGAAAACTCATTTATTATATTGGTAGTGTATTGTAATTAAATTATTATTATCTTAAAAAGTCAATATATTTCACGGAATCTTTGACGGAACAGTGACAGGTGGTTGTTTGGTAACGACAAACGTTATACAGGTGGTTGAATGCAATATTACAATATAAGGGTGGTGGAGTGGAATATGATCTATTATGCAGGTAGTCATCTGTAATTAACCCAATATTAAAATATTACTCATAGAAGTGAGTATATTCTATTAATGTTGAAAGCAACAAAATAATTTAATATTTTCTATATATACATTAACAAGATTGGAAATTTTTAAATGTTTTTAAGTTTATATTATCTTGTGATTTAAGTAAAAATTATATACCCTTGAAGAGTAAATGTATAATCTTACAAGTAGATAAATGTAAAATATTATTTCATGAGATCAGATGGTCATCACTCCAGAAGAGTGATATATGTCTCTCGAAATGGATAAATACAAATATAGTATTTTAGGTGTGAATTTGTATAATACTTTTATTCCTGAAGAGTAATCTGTATAATACATTACTCATTGAAGAGAGTGAAAATGAGACAACTATTAGAAATGCATAATGAGAAATGAGGTGCTTCTGTTTGATATCACTAACCGAAAATTTAGTGGATAGTAATTTTCTTTCTTTGTGACAAGTTTGAGTCAGACACCCGATGAACAAATGATCCAAAAGATCACCGAAAGTGATCATGAACACCCACAACCCGCAGTTCTTTTCAAATGGTGACTTGACGGCACGTCGTTGAGTGCTGCAAATTTATCCCTAATCTCCTCCTTAGTATAGTCAAGATAAGCCGGGGTTAAATCCACAGCGAACAGTGAGAAGTGATCTTTTATCCTACAACTAAAGTTGGGGTGTAAGAGTGCGTGAACTGAAAAAGGAAGGTGCGTGAGAACTGCTAGCGCGTAAGAGTATTCAAAATACGAGTGTTAGACAAAAACAAGAGATGAGCTCAGCTTAGACTTATCACTACGAACTTTATGTTTATCACGGGTTTCTAAAGATCTATGATAGATTGTTCACGTAAGCTAAGGTCCAGTAAAGGCTTAATAACTTATACATATATTCCGGTAAAGGTCTATATGATACTGCTACCCAACCTAGTCTAGTTAACCATGAATCCGGTAAAAGTAGTGATTAACTATCCTAGTGCTAATCCTAACCATTCACCGTAATGTACCTCTGATTAGTTTGACGATAGATAACGGATTCTAAAATTAGGTCTGCGGGTAAAGGCTTCGCCTAATAATCTAACCACATTATCATGCAATTATGCTCGGAGTAATAATACTAAACATATCACGCATTAAGTGTAAACCTCAAAACATATAATTCATAGTTCAAAGTCTAAACTGAATTCAGAAAGTTAGCTAGACATGTTGAACATAGACATCTCAATGTTTGTATGAAAGACAACAAGTAATTGAAAACAAGTAGCCTGATGGCGCGTGATTTGATCTTGCGCGTCGCTTTGACTCGCTCCAGCAGCTTGTGCGTCACTTCTCTTAAAATCAGCCCCCTTGTGATTTTCTTTATTCGTTGTATTTATAGTATTGCCTTCTAGGGTTTCCGCAATAAAATAGGCAAGAAAATATTTGGAAATCATCTTTATCTCTAAACAGCTTAGGAAATATTCTCGCGCATGCTTACGTCACCGCTTCCAGTTTTGTCGCCAACTGGTAACGTCACCGTTTTACCTCTGCGCGACATAACTCGCGCACGCCATTGTTTTTCTGGTTCTTGTATCTTGTTGTTTTGCTAGAGATTCAGCCTTCTTGTTGCACTTTTATTCTAACTTCTCTGATGAGCCTGAAATACAAAACTACACCAAAAGTGAAATCTTATACTTAAAATATTAGAAATATATGTAGTGTAAAGGACCTAAAACGGCACACAAAAGTGCGTTATCATGACTCGGCATGAGCGGCCTGTGAACTTGGCAACTTTACATTGACCGTTTATAATAAAAGTAAACGCAAAATCTCTCATGTTCTCCGAAGGAACTACAAATGTGAACTCATTATCTAGTTAAGCAAATTGAATAATTTGGCTAGACTACGTGGAGAAATTACACAAAAAAATCTATAATTTATTATTTGGTTGGGTGAGTATTACTGTTCCTATATCATCGCAAATTGACCTACAAGAGTCATTAATATTGCGAATATATTTTATAACTATTGCTCATTAAATCAAATAACTTCCACATGTTTCGAGAAATGTAACTTCCCAATTTGAGGATTTACTTGACTTATATCGTCCATATAAAATAAATATTTGGGTTAATTACAGATGACCACCTGTATAATAGGCCATATTCCACGCCACCACCCTTATATTGTAATATTAAATTCGACCACCTTTATAATTACTAACTTTTCCAAAAAACCACCTCAGTTAACGGAGATGTGATTAAATGGAAACCAAATTGATTATAAAGGTGGTGAAGTGGACACATATTTATTATAGAGGTGGTGTATTGTAATAAAAATACTATTATTATATTAAAAATTTAATATATTTAACGGAAAACTTGACGGAACAGTGATAGGTGGTTGTTTGGGAACGTCAAATGTTATACGGGTGGTCGAATGTAATATTACAATATAAGGGTGGTGGCGTGGAATATGGCCTATTATGAGGGTGGTTTTTCGTAATTAACCCTAAATATTTTCCACAAGAATCTCCAAAAGAGAACTTGATATATATGTGCAATGCATGTTCACATTATGAAAAGCCACCCTCACAATAGAGGGGTTTTCACGGCACCACCCTTATAATGTGATATTACAATAAACCACCTCTTTTTATTATTCTGTTATCATTTAAACACATCGACACTATTCCGTCAAATATTTCGTTAAATATATTAAAATTTGAATACAATAGTATTATTTTTATTATAATAAATCACCCGTATAATAAATAAATTTTTACTTCACCACCTCTATAATCATTTTCGTTATCACTTCACCACCTCTGTTAAAGGAGAGGTGGTTAAATGATAACGGAAATGGAGAAGAGGTGGTTTAATGTAATATACATTATAAAGGTGGTGCCGTGAAAAACCCCTATTAAGAGGGTGGTTTTTCGTAATTAACCCAATATTTTATTTAAGATCACAAAGAAGATTGGAAATCATTTGGGGTTTGAGTCTTCACCAATCATCTATTATCCAGAGCGAATTAATTTGAAGCTTGATATTGTGCAACAACGCTTTTTTTACCCTTTAACAGCGCTTCTTGATATTGTAATTTGAAGCGCTGTTATATTGACTGCTGTTGTATGTCAGTAAGATATAACAACGCTTAAATTTAATAAGCATTGTTGTTTGTTCACACTTTTAACAACGCTTAAAAGTAGAAAAGCGATGTCTTATATCACTAATTTCAACAGCAGAAATGTAATAGTTCTTACATTTTATCCTTCTAGGAGACGTAAAAATTTCTCGTTATCAACCTCTGATCCAAGAACACGAAATGTGATTTCAAAATAAATATTAACCGAACACGTTTACATTAGCCAAAAAGGTTTCAGAATCATATATGCATCTGAAAATGCACCAGCTTGTTCGGAGATTACTAAAGTAACCATTACAAGAAAAAGCTTCATAATCAACATATTAATATCAACGGACACCTCTTTTTTGATAATAATTATATTACTAACAATATTTTGGTAGGAAATACATCTGTTGTAAATTCTATATTGTTTTGCAACAGGATTTTGTAGTAATTGTCATTCGTTGTTTTTATTACAATATTTTCAACAAACAAAAATCAACGGTTTTTAATTCATTGATATTAAATTTAATTCCAACAACATATTGGTAAGAAATATATTTGATGTTTTTAATGTTATTATATGTGGCAAATTTTCGTCACAATTATAAATGTTGGTTTTGAATATGCTAATATCAACACTTTAAAATCAACATTCATTAAATTGTAGGTAATCATGGCATTATCAACAAAATATTTGTAGATAATAATTCCGTTTTAAATTTAAAATTAATTTCACCAATTTAACTAAAACTAGTAGTTTCTGCACATATATATGCGCAAGTAATTTTATTTTTAGCATATATTTTATAAGAAGTTCATAGTTGATATATTAAATGTGTAAATATGAAACTGATGAAGAGTATTTTAGAAAGGTGAATTGTGGCTTCAAAAGAAACCGTCAATTCAACCTTTCCGTTTATATATATGATAGATATGCTATTTGCAATTAATCATATCAACAATTTTTTGATGATCAATATATAATACCAACAATAATATTGGTAAGAAATATATGTGTTGTAAACAATATCAATAGTTATGAAAAAATACTAATTAAATATATCAACGGTTAATATAATTATCTTAATAAACTATATTTCAGCAAAAAAATTGGGTTATTTGTGATGATTTCTTAAAATCAAATTCTTTATCTAATAGATTATATTGTACAATGCAACAGAATCTGGCATAAATTTTAAATTATATTGAAGTCTGATTTTATTTTAAATTTTAATACATATTATTTAAAATAGATTTCTAATTTTTAAGGTTTGTTCAATTAAAATAATCTTTATACGCTGCTTTATTTGGTTTTTCATATTCGATCGTTAATTAGGGATTTGACGTTGAATCAAGTAGTCATAAAATACACTTAATTTGAAATCGAGCAATTTTCAGCCGGTTGAAATTGATTTCGTTTTCATATTCATGAGGTTTGATTAGCAATTATATTACATCCTAAATAATTTTAGAGCATCTTTCTGAGATGTCAACGAATTGATATGTTAATGATGTATTTTGACCTAGATTTTATTTTATGAATCTTACGATGTGATTTTTTCAGATGTTGGATAATCGACTTTGGATGTATAAAAGGCTTGTTGGTAGTCGCATGAGTATAACGAAGAATTCAAGTTGGGAGTGGCTGAATTTTTGAAATTCGTAACAAACGGAAAATCAATGGATTCAAATGGTATGACTAGGTGCCCTTGCCGAAAGTGTAGAAACATGGATTGGAAGAGACTAGCTGATGTTAAATATGATTTATATCGTCATGGATTCATAGATGACTACCAACAGTGGAGCATGCATGGTGAAGAACCTAGACGAGTGGAAACAAGTGTGAATGAATCGGAAAATAATGAAAATTTGTTCGGCAATGAGGATACTTACGATGCCTTTGAAATGGTGATGGATGCTTCTACAATCCCCAACACGGGTAACTTTAGAGATTCTCAATCAGATTGGACAGAGGAAAGGCCGCAAGGGGATGCCTCTCAATTTTACAAAGTGCTAAAAGATGCTACAATGCCAATATATCCTAATAACGCAAAATTTACTAGACTGAGTTTTGTTACCAAACTTCTTCATTTTAAAAATATGTATGGCTGCAGTGAGAGGGGCTTTGACGAGTTACTTGAACTTATTGGAGATGTTCTACCCGAGGGTCACACATTGCCGAAATCCTATTATGAAGTGAAAAAAATGGTGAAAGAATTAAACTTGGGATACAAGAAGATTGATGCCTGCGAAAATGATTGTATGTTATTTTTTGGTGAACCACGTATCCCGGCTAGTGAGCTCTTATCAGGTTCTAATGGTGACAAGAACAATACAAATTTTTCTAGCCAATCTGCTTGTGGACGATGTCTGTCAGATGATCTTTTTTTCAAAGTTGTGAATGACACTTTACGAGCTGCTTCATCAAGTGCATTATTCAAAGAAACGTCACCCTCGCGTGAACAAGTGGAGAGTTTAGCCGAAGATATGGTTGACGGAAACATTGTAGGTTCTGACAATAAAAAAGAAGTTATCAACTTGGTGATTACAACATTGGAGAGTATATATCCAAGGATTCAAAATTCACTTAAGGTAATATAATTGTTATTAGTTTATCTTTATTTTATTTTTATTTTAATACATTTCTTCTTTTGAAATATAGGAAAAAGAAACCAGTGAGCAAAGGATTGCATCAACTTTCGCCGATAACGATATGGAAGATTTTGATTAGTATGCAGCAAAATTAGTTAATCAGACCTTTTAAGTTTAAAGTATTAGGAATTGTCTATGTTTTTCAGTTTTTGATGGGTTTTTGATGCAGTTGAACCCATTCTCAATAATTTTTCTTAATTTTATTTTTGTGTTTATCTTGTTATATTCAAATGGATTAAATAAAAAAAAGAATGTTTATGTTAAACAAATTTAGATATATCTCGACTATTTAAATTTAATTAAGGGAATTTTTAATTGTAATAAAAGGTCTTAAATGTAATTTTATTAAATCTTAACATTTACTAACAGAGTTATATTCAACAAATATTTGTCATAAATAAGTAGAGGGTATATAGTTATTTTATTAATCTTAACATTTACTAACAGAATTATATTCAACAAATATTTGTCACAAATAAGCAGAGGGTATATTAGTAATTTACTATTAAATGTAATTAAAACCAACGACCATTAAATTAACAGATTAATCGTTGGTATTCAAAATAAATATACAAATTTTTGCTTTAATATGATCAACGGAAACTCCATTGAATATAATTTTCAAATCCGTTGTTAAATTAACAAGGGCTTAAATGTAATTTTATATTAAAATTATTATCAACAAATTATAATCAACGAATTATACGTCGGTTTTGTAAAATTTTGAATAGAAGGATGCAACCAACAGATCAATCTGTAGGAAATATAACAAATTGCAACGGATTTATTAAAATCTGCGGCGTTATAAACAACGGACTATCAACGGCAAATTCTGTTGGAGTTATACACAATACTAACGGATTCCATATATGATCAACAGAAAATATCGTTGATAATGAAATGTTTTCTTGTAGTGAACTCCAGATGTAAATTATTTGAGACGTCGATTTGTGGGAAACCAAGAGGATCTAAGAATATACTTTCCTGGAAGTGGAATAAATTTTTACGATGTAAGAAGATGTCGACAAGTTAGATGGTTCATAAATAAAGAAAAAATCAAGAAGAGACCCCTTTTGACAAGAAAAATGACAAATATATCAGCTACAATTTGATATGCCGCCAACAATATTGTTGGATTATTAAAATGATGTATATCTAATTTTATCTTCAAATTTAAAGTCATCAAAGAAGATGATTTTGATACCAAAATAAATTAAATATCGATCTCAGAGTAATTGTAAGAGCTAGATACTTAAGTAAATGTCGTTTGTTTGGACCTGAAGCTGCAACACACGAAGTGTATACCAGTTAACTTTGGGTAGGTGTTCACACATAAGTTTGAATGTAACAAACCCGTAAGATACAAAGTCAAACAGGATGCACGGAATTTTACTCATAAGTTTAGAGTGAATTAAATAAAGCTATTCGACAGTAGTTGAATATCGCATCAATTACTATTATTTTAGTTGTTTAATTATTGAGGCATATAATGCAACTCTTGGATATGATAAATGCATATATGCATTCGTAGACATGTACAAGAAGTTTTTGAAGGATTAATAAATGCGCAAAGCATTACACCGAAACTCGAAGAACTTCTATGAATGTTAAGTTGAGGGGAGTGTTATGATTCTATTTTTTCCCTTCTTTGTTTTTATCCCATCGGATTTTTTAAAGGAAAGAGTTTTAACGAGACAATTCATACACTCATACAAGCAATATCTTTTTCCTATATGATAGGTCCTGAAGTACCATATTATGAAGAATCTAACAACAAGTTAAACGAATGTCAATATGAGGGGGAGAATTATATATGTATTCTTTTTCCAACATCTTGGTTTTTCTCCCAAATTGGATTTTTTCAAGACAAGGGTTTTAACGAGACAGATTAAGAAAGTTTTGTTTAACGAGACAGACAGATTAACGAGACACTCAAGAGTCATCCAAAGGGGAGTGTTATAAATATACACCAATGATGGTTGTATGACTTTTGAGTTTTATGTCATTTCATATTCTTTATAAATGCCTATATAAAGGCTTTGTATTATGTGAAAAGATAATAAGAAAAACCTCCCTACTTCCTCCTTTATTTCTCTATTTGTGTCACCTTTATTTCTTTACAAATTCTTCATATTAAAAAAATACTTATTTTTATTATATCTTGACATAGTTTACGATCATGTGAGACATGTTATTTATGTAAGATTGTAAGACAAAATTTGAAGCTTTTATTTTGTTTAGGGTTAATTGACTTGAACCATCTGTAAATACGTGTTTTACAGATCTAAGACAAGTTAAAG
>QZGG01002128.1:0-44512 GCA_006409495.1 Sedum album
GACTATTGACGAGCACGTCGTTGAGTGCTGCAAATTTATCCCGACTCTCCTACTAGTATAGTATTGGTAAGCTGGGGTCGAATCCACAGGGAACGGTGAGAAGTTAACTTTCTTCTACAAAGTAAAACTGGGGTTTGTGAGTGAGCAAGTAGAGTAAGAAAACAGAAAACAAACACGCGTGACTACACTAGCACTACTACTAAGTTGCTTAACAATTTATGAGATGCTATCAGCTCAGACTTATCCTTATGAACATATGCTTATCATCGGTTACTAAAGATACATGATATAATGTTCACGTAGGTTAAGGTCCTGTCACAGCTTAATAACCTACACATACATTCCGGTCAAAGTCTGTATGATATTATTACTCAATCTAGTCTAGTCAATAACGAATCCGGTCAAGGTAGCTATTGCCTATTCTAGCGTTACTCCTATCATTCACAGTCACGTACTTCTGATAGTTTAACTATAGATAATAGATTCTACAACTAAGTCTGCGGTGCAAGGCTTCGCTTAATTGTCTAACCTAATTATCATGCAATTGAGTTCGGAATAATAATACTAAACTTAATCATGCCAGTTAAGAATAAAACCTCAAAACATAATGTTCACAAGTCAAAGTCTAAACTGATAAAGCAAGTTAGCTAGACATGCTTTTATTGAACATCTTAAAGTCTGTATAATAAACAATAATAGTGAAACAAAGAAAACTCAGCGTAGGTTGTCAATCTGCGCGTCGGTCCCTTGCTGCGCGTCGCTTCGTCACTCGCTCTGGCCCTTGTGCGTCTCTTCTAGCTTGATTTGGCCGGACGGCCCGGAGGCTGGTGTATGGTTCTTTCTTGCACATCCTCAAGCTTTGTATTTATATGCAAGCTTCTAGGGTTTCTAAGTTCAAAATAGGAAAGAGATAATCTTTGATTTCCATGTTTATCCCTAAAATCTTGCATAAAATATATTCTGCGCGTTGCTGACGTCATCTCCGCGTTTGCTGACGTCATCGTCTGTGGTGCGTGACTTGGCTTGCACGCAACTTATCTTTGCGCGCGACCGACTGGTGCGTGACCGACTGGTGTGTGACCGACTCACTTGTGAGCGACTGGTGCGCGACCGACTCACTTGTGAGCGACTGGTGCGCACCTGCATTCTGCTCGGACCTTTACAATTCTTTCTTCTTTGTTTCTTGCTGCGAAATAAGCTTCTAAACATCTATTTTTAATGCATATTCACCCTTAGCTCATAAAATCTCCTAAAATACAAAACTACACCAAAAGCGTAATCTTATACGAGAAAATATACAAACAAGCATAGTGTAAAGGACATAAAATAGCATACAAACATGCTCTATCAAATCCCCCACACTTACTCTTGTTCGTCCCTGAACAAGCGAACTAAGGACTAAAGCTTATCTCTTGTGTAATGTACGCGTGAATATTGGACTTACTGCGCCACACATCTGCGCCACTCTCACAACCTGCGCAACTGTGATTATACAACACAAACTGATTTAAGTCATTAATTCAAAACTTGTGTTACCTCTCTTGTGGAATGCAATTCAATTCGGATGATTGGGAGATAGTCCTGTTTAAGCACCGGTCACCGAATTCTTCTTGATTCGTTGCATGGTTATTCATATTCGCTTTCTCTGATACGTGATTGATTCGCGTCTTAGGGTTTCTGAGCTTACGTCTTTGACGCTTTACTATTGTTCACGGACAGATGATAACTCTTTTGTTGCACAATTTTCTTCTTTTCAATGTCTCGGCCTTTTGAGCTTTAACTCTGAATTGAATACTTCTTTTTCTGGTCCGGATCTTGATTCTTCCCTAGAACGGTTTTCCAATCATGGCCTTCGGATAGCAGCTATGGAACCACGCCCCGCTCTCGCTTCTGATCAGTCGCGCGCAAGTCAGGTCACGCGTTTGCAACCGCGCGCCCCTTCCTGAGCGACTAACTTCAGCGAAGACGGTCTGTTTTCCCGTCTCGTCACGCCATTAGGCTTCTGCGTGACTGAGCTTGCTCTTATTCCTTTGACCGCGAAGTACCAACCTCCACGAATACTCATAACCATACAACCGATCCTCAAGCTTCTGTTCGGTCGACTGCTTCTCTAGGACGTTTCTATCAGCTCCACATCCCTCTTTATTCCACTCAAGAGATACACAAAATTCGAAAAAATTATCAAAAATCAGAATATGTCATATAAGCACAAATTACGCAGGTGCGCGAGTACGCACACAGGTTGCGCAAGCCAGTGTTTCTCGCGCACGATTACCTTTTGAGATGTTCACATTCAGCAATTCTAAACTAAAAAAAACGAAAAAATTATCCTAAACTACTCCTACGATAGATGTACTAACCCCCCCACACTTAAACAAAAACGTGTCCTCACGTTATGCACAAGTAGTAAAGATGGCAGTACGCATGCATGCAAAAAACTAAGTTATCTAAAAAACAAAAAATCCTAATGCAACTAAAACGTGTAAAGTAAAGTGACGGGTTACCTCCCGACAAGTGCCTTTGTTTAACGTCGTTGGCTCGACATTACCTTGCGCAGACTACGGCGCACCAGTGTTCTCCCCCACACTTGAATTTTTGCCCTTTTTTGTTATCAGCTTTGTTCCTGCATGGCAAATATTCAAGTGCATAATTAGAATCAGTGCTTAACTGGGAGTTAGTGACATCAAAACCAGAATAAAAGTTTGGAATGAAAAGGTTCAAATCTGTTGATGTCGCGCGAGTCAAAGCGCGCGTTCGCACTCGCTCACGAGCTTCTCTCGAACCATGGTGTACTCGCGCACCAACTGGCGCGCGAATTGGCTCGTTCAGCTCCAACGGTTCGTCTAGAGCAAACCTTTGATCGTATTTTAGACCACTTTTAACGATATGGGCAGAGTCTTCCTTTGCCCTTGCAGTCATAATCAGAGTGGTATATCGGTTCCTTGAACGCAACCACAAGTTCCTGCGCATCAGACGGTACAAGCTCATTAGCAACAATTAATTCATTAAATCTCCAATGTACCTCTCGTCTGGTGTGTTGATTCAGCGTGCTCTTCAATAATCTCCTCATCTGAATCGGCTGAATCCTCTGAATGCGCCTCCAGTTGCGCGCTTTCCAGTGTGCGTGTGACAGCTGGCGCACTTGATGTCTCCTTGTCTGACCTGAGTATCTCTGTATTGACCTCTTTGGGAAGAGATTCTTCTTGCTTTCCTGTGCTCCATGATTTCGATTATGGTAGCGGAGATCTCTGTCAGCTGATTTTCAATGAGAGTGAAACGCTTGTCGTTTTGCTCTTCGTTCTTGCGTATGGTTTCTGCCAGCTGCCAGACTATGTCCTCCAGAGACCTTCTTGGTTGCTGATTGTATTGTGCTGGTCCTTCAGCGTATCTGTGCAGTGGGTTGTATGAAGCAGCTAGCGCAAAAGGTCGCGCGCCAGTTGGAGCGTAAGGTTGCACGCGCCAGTCAGCGCGCGGTCTCTGGAAATTCTGATCCGCTCCCCAACTGAACCCATTCTCAGCAACAAACATCTCTTTTATGGTGCGTCGAACTACCGGTTGCGCAACGCGCGCGACATATGGTGGCCCGGGTTCGATCCCCGGCAACGGCGCCAAAATTTAACGAGCACGTCGTTGAGTGCTGCAAATTTATCCCGACTCTCCTACTAGTATAGTATTGGTAAGCTGGGGTCGAAATCCACAGGGAACGGTGAGAAGTTAACTTTCTTCTACAAAGTAAAACTGGGGTTTGTGAGTGAGCAAGTAGAGTAAGAAAACAGAAAACAAAACACGCGTGACTACACTAGCACTACTACTAATTGCTTAACAATTTATGAGATGCTATCAGCTCAGACTTATCCTTATGAACATATGCTTATCATCGGTTTACTAAAAGATACATGATATAATGTTCACGTAGGTTAAGGTCCTGTCACAGCTTAATAACCTACACATACATTCCGGTCAAAGTCTGTATGATATTATTACTCAATCTAGTCTAGTCAATAACGAATCCGGTCAAGGTAGCTATTGCCTATTCTAGCGTTACTCCTATCATTCACAGTCACGTACTTCTGATAGTTTAACTATAGATAATAGATTCTACAACTAAGTCTGCGGTGCAAGGGCTTCGCTTAATTGTCTAACCTAATTATCATGCAATTGAGTTCGGAATAATAATACTAAACTTAATCATGCCAGTTAAGAATAAAACCTCAAAACATAATGTTCACAAGTCAAAGTCTAAACTGATAAAGCAAGTTAGCTGGACATGCTTTTATTGAACATCTTAAAGTCTGTATAATAAACAATAATAGTGAAACAAAGAAAACTCAGCGTAGGTTTGTCAATCTGCGCGTCGGTCCTTGCTGCGGCGTCGCCTTCGTCACTCGCTCTGGCCCTTGTGCGTCTCTTCTTAGCTGATTTGGCCGGACGGCCCGGAGGCTGGTGTATGGTTCTTTCTTGCACATCCTCAAGCTTTGTATTTATATGCAAGCTTCTAGGGTTTCTAGTTCAAATAGGAAAGAGATAATCTTTGATTTCCATGTTTTTCCCTAAATCTTGCATAAAATATATTCTGCGCGTTGCTGACGTCATCTCCGCGTTTGCTGACGTCATCGTCTGTGGTGCGTGACTTGGCTTGCACGCAACTTATCTTGCGCGGCGACACTGGTGCGTGACCGACTGGTGTGTGACCGACTCACTTTGTGAGGCGACTGGTGCGCGACCGACTCACTTGTGAGCGACTGGTGCGCACCTGCATTCTGCTCGACCTTTACATTTCTTTCTTTTTGTTTCTTGCTGGCGAAATAAAGCTTCTAAACATCTATTTTTAATGCATATTCACCCTTAGCTCATAAAATCTCCTAAAATACAAAACTACACCAAAAGCGTAATCTTATACGAGAAAATATACAAACAAGCATAGTGTAAAGGACATAAAATAGCATACAAACATGCTCTATCAACTATATATCTAAATGGGTTGAAGCCAAGGCTACACGAAAAGATGATGCTAAAATTGTTACTGACTTCTTGCGTACTAACGTTTTCTGCCGTTATGGTGTACCCAAGGCACTGATCAGTGACCAAGGAACGCATTTTTGTAACAGGTTGGTCGCACAGGTACTCAAACACTACGGGGACCAGCATAGAACTTCCACGGCGTACCATCCTCAAACAAACGGCCAAGCGGAAATCTCCAACAGAGAAATCAAGCGCATACTCGAAAAGATGGTAAAGCCAACGCGCAGGATTGGAGCCTTCGTATTGGATGACGCAACTCTGGCATATCGGACAGCTTTCAAGACCCCCAATCAGCACCTCCCATCCGGTTAGTTTAGGAAAAGCATGCCACCTTCCAGTAGAATTAGAAACAAGGCATATGGGCTTTGCGCGCATGCAATTTGGATCTGGATAGTGCACAACGAGAGAGAATGTTGGACTAAACGAGCTGGAAGAACTGCGCGCGGACGCATATGACAGTACGCGCGACTAAGTTGCGCACCAAGATATATCACGATAAGTTTATTCTTCGTCGTTCTTTCAACATTGGTGATAAGGTTTTGTTATTCTCATCCCGTTTGAAGATCATGCCAGGGAAGTTGCGGAGTAGGTGGACCGGACCCTTCACCATCACAAAAATCTTTGCATACGGAGCTGTTGAACTCGAAGATGAAAAGGATCATCACCGCTTCAAGGTGAACGGTCAGCGAATTAAGCAGTACCTTTCGGGGCCTATTCCACAAGCACAAGAATACGACCTTTCAACACCGGGGGAGTTAGGAGAACACGCACATGAACCATCAGCCACGCGCACTGCATACCGCGCGCGCAAAGAGACGCGTCAGAGCACCCACGCGTCAACTCAATCGAACATTGAAGAAATACCACGGCATTGACCATACCAGGTACTGTCGAGCCAGCGACGTTAAACCACGGCACTTCCGGGAGGTAACCCGTGCATTACTATTGCTTTCTTTACTACTTGTGCATAACGTGAGGACACGTTTTTGTTTAAGTGTGGGGGGGCAGTAGTACACTATCTTAGGAGTAGAATTTTTTCGTTTTTAGGATAAATTTTTCGTTTTTTTTAGGTTTAACCAAACCGAATATGAACACATCTCAAGAGGTAATTGCGCGCGAGAACATTGGCGTGCGCGACCTGTTTGCGCACTCGCGCACCTGAGGTTTTGTGCTTATATGACATATTCTGATTTTTGTAATTTTTTCAAATTTTGTGTATCTCTTGAGTGGAATAACGAGGGATGTGGAGTTGATAGAAACGTCCTAGAGAAGCAGTCGATCGAACGAAGCTTGAGGATCGGTTGCATGGTTATGAGTATTCGTGGAGGTTGGTACTTCGCGGTCAAAGGAATAAGAGCAAGCTCAGTCACGCAGATGCCGAAGGCGAAACCCTACCAGCGTGACGAGACGGGAAAACAGACCGTCTTCGTGGAAGTTAGTTGCTCAGGAAGGGGCGCGCGGTTGCAAACGCGTGGCCTGACTTGCGCGCGACTGATCAGAAGCGAGAGCGGGGCGTGGTTCCATAGCTGCTATCCGAAGGCCATGATTGGAAAACGTTCTAGGGAAGAATTAAGATCCGGACCAGAAAGTATTCAATTCAAAGTTAAAGCTCAAAAGGCCGAAACAATGAAAAGAAGAAATTTGTGCAACAAAGGTTATCAATCTGTCCGAGAACAAAAGTGAAGCGTCAAAGACGTAAGCTCAGAAACCCTAAGACGCGGATCAATCACGTACCAGAGAAAGCGAACACGAATAACCATGCAATCGCAACTCAAGAAGAATTCGGTGACCGGTGCTTAAAAAGGACTATCTCCCAATCATCCGAATTGATATGCATTCCACAAGAGAGGTAACACAAGGTTTGATTAATTACTTAATCAGTTTTGTGTTGTATGATCACAAGTGCGCAGGTTGTGAGAGTGGCGCAGACAGGTGGCGCAGTAAGTCCAACATTCACGCGTGCATTACACAAGAGGTAAGGAAGCCGACTTGTTCAGGGACGAACAAGAGTAAGTGTGGGGGATTTGATAGAGTGCAGTTGTACGCTATTTTATGTCCTTTATACTGCTTTTATTCTAACATATTATGGTATAAGATTACGCTTTTGGTGTAGTTTTGTATTTCAGGCCTTAAAGAAGAGTTAGAACAAAAACGCAACAAGGAGGCTGAATCTCATGCAAAAAGATAACAAGGCAATGACAACCAACAAACTGTCACTGGCGCGCGAGCAACATGGCGCGCGAGTGAAGAACGCGCAGCAGATAGCAAGGCGGTGACGTCAGCAGATAGCGAGATATTCGGGTCGATGACATCATCACGCGCTAGAAATATTTCTAAGTTCAGTTTTGGAGATTTAATATTTCCTAAGCTGATTCTTAGAGATATAGATGATTTCCTACAGATATCCTTGCCTAAATATTCGTGGAAACCCTAGGAGGCAAGGCTATAAATACAAAGATTTCTGTTATCTATAGTTAAACTATCAGAAGTACGTGACTGTGAATGATAGGAGTAACACTAGAATAGGCATTAACTACCTTGACCGGATTCGTTATTGACTAGACTAGATTGAATAATAATATCATACGGACCTTGACCGGAATGTATGTGTAGGTTATTAAGCTGTGACAGGACCTTAACCTACGTGAACAACATGTCATGTATCATTAGTGACCGAGGATAAACATATAAATTCATAGTGATAAATCTGAACCGAGATCATCTCTTGCATAGTTAATTACATCTTCTTCACCTACTGTCTGTTTGTGCGCCAGTGGTACTTGCGCACCAGTTTCTGTCTTTTCTTCGTATCATTTACTCACAACCCCAATTCTTAGTTTGTAGATTGAGAAGAGACTTCCACCGTTCCCTGTGGATTCGACCCCAGCTTGCCGATACTATACTAGTAAGGAGAGTCGGGATAAATTTGCAGCACTCAACGACGTGCTCGTCAAGCCCATAGCTCCAAAGGTATCTTAGAGTACATACACTCTGATGTATGGGGTCCTGCAAGCTGTAACAGCCATGGAGGAAATAGATATTATTTGAGCTGTGTTGATGATTATTCTAGAAGAATATGGATTTTCTTGATGAAGACAAAGGATGAGGTATTTCTGAATATAAAGGAATGGATTGCTCAAGTCCAAAACCAAACAGATAAAAGGATAAAGATCATCAGAACAGATAATGGTCTAGAGTTCTGCAACGATTCACTTGAAGCCTTGTGTAAGGAAGCTGGTATTATCAGACACAGGACTGTGAGGTATACACCTCAACAAAATGGTGTAGCAGAAAGATTAAATAGAACACTATTGGAAAAGGTCAGATCATTATTGTTCACTTCTGGGTTGAAGAAATCATTCTGGGGAGATGCAGTATCCACTGCTGCTCACATTCATAATAGAGTACCAAGCAGGGTCCTAGGGTTCAAAAGCCCTATGGAAGTTTGGTCAGGAAAACCTCCCAAGCTAGAGTACCTGAGAATCTTTGGATGTGCTGCATATGCACACACCAGAAAGGGAAAGCTGGATGCTAGATCCATCAGATGTGTCTTTATTGGATATCAACATGATTTTGGCACTAAAGGATACAGACTTTGGAAGAGGGATGCAGGTGGAGTGCAAATAATAGTGAGCAGGGATGTGATCTTTGATGAAAATCACTTCCCTTGCAGGGATTTATCTGAAAATGATCAAAGTGCTCCTGAACCACCCTTAACTGTATCGGTTGAGTTAGACTCTGACCAGGAGGGATATGTAGATATTCCTCAAGAAGAATATCAGGTGCCAGAATATGAGGATAACACTGATCAGGTGGAGGCTGCTCAAACAGATGCTGAGACAGGAGTGCAGAATGATTTAGTTGATTATCAGCTGGTAAGAGACAGAGGCAGAAGGAATACTATCCCAAATCACAGGTATAACTCCTATGCAGAAGTAATATATGCTGCATTGATAGCTGCCAAAGAGATCCAGAGAACAGAACCTGATACATACAGTGAAGCAATGTCTAGTCCTGAGAAACAAAAATGGCTAAAAGCTATGCAAGAAGAGATGAATTCTCTAAAAATAAATGGGACTTGGGTATTGGTAGATAAACCCAAGGATCAGAAACTGGTAGACTGCAGATGGCTTTACAAGATCAAGGATGGAATGACAGAAAATGATCCTCCAAGGTATAAACCTAGGTTGGTGGCAAAAGGTTACACACAAAAGGCTGGTGTTGATTTTAATGAAGTATTTTC
This sequence comes from Sedum album, assembly GCA_006409495.1. Lineage (NCBI taxonomy): Eukaryota > Viridiplantae > Streptophyta > Magnoliopsida > Saxifragales > Crassulaceae > Sedum > Sedum album. Next base: position 9,266 of record QZGG01002128.1, read on the forward strand.
TCCAGTAGTTAAATTTAAAACCATTAGACTAATGCTATCTGTTGTAGCAAGTTTTGACTATGAATTGGAGCAGCTAGATGTAACCACTGCCTTCCTACATGGAGACCTGGAGGAGACCATCTTTATGAGGCAACCTCAGGGATTTCATGATGAAAGGTATCCTGATAAGGTATGCTTGCTTAAGAAATCATTATATGGGCTAAAACAAAGCCCTAGACAGTGGTACTTGAAATTTGACACTTTTATGTTGCACATTCAGTTTAATAGGAGTGAGTATGATAGTTGCTTGTATTTTAATTTTGAAGATGGTGAACCTGTGTTTGTGCTGTTATATGTAGATGACATGCTTATTGCTAGTAAGTCTAAGCACAAGATAAACAAGCTTAAGTTGAAGTTAAGTTCTGAGTTTGCAATGAAAGACTTAGGAAAAGCTACTAAAATCCTTGGTATGATTATTGAAAGGAATAGATCTGAATATAGTTTAAAACTGCATCAGAGACCTTACTTAGAAAAGCTAGTGAAAAGGTTTAGTGATATAAATTGTAAAAAGGTTTCTATACCTTTGGCTGCTCATTTTGAATTGAGTAAGTTACAGTGTCCTAAGAGTGTATCTGATAAACTCAAAATGGAAAGTTACCCATATGCAAGTGTTGTTGGTTCTTTAATGTTTGCTATGATCAGTACAAGGCCTGATTTGGCCTATAGTATGTCTGTCCTGAGCAGGTTTATGGCTAATCCAGGCTATGAGCACTGGACAGCTATAAAGTGGACTATTGCATATGTTGCAGGGACTTTGGATACTGGGTTATTGTTTAAAAGGAATACTGCTAACCTAGAACTTGTAGGATATGTGGATTCTGATTTTGCAGGTGATAGGGATTCCAGGAAATCCACTACAGCATTCTTTTATACTCTGGGAGGTAATTGCATTTCATGGAAATCAGGTTTGCAATCTATAGTTACATTATCAACTACAGAATCTGAGTATGTTGCAATTTGTGAAGCTGTTAAAGAAAATTTATGGTTGCAAGGTTTGATTAAGGAGATCAAAATATCTGATAAAACAGGCAGGTTGTATACTGATAGTCAATCTGCATTGCATCTTTGTAAGAATCCAGTGTATCATGATAGGACTAAACACATAGATGTTAGATTTCATTTTATTAGAGCTGTGATTGCTGATAAACTTGTACAAGTACTTAAAGTAGATATTGCAGATAACCCTGCAGACTTTGGGACAAAGGTTGTATCTGTGTCAAAGTTTGCTCACTGCTTAACCTTGTTGGGTATTGGTTAGTATGTTTTGCAGGTACTGAGCGCTAAGCCAAACATCGAATTTATGCACTGTGTGACTGCTGAAAGTTGGAATCAAGTATCTCAGCTTCAGGTGGAGGATTGAAGTGTTGAAGCTGAGTTGAACTAGCATGAAACGCAGCGTTTTAAGCTAGGCGCGAAGTAAACGTTTAAAAGCGAACGGACGGTCGAGATTAGAAGTTGAGGAACGGTCAGGATTGAATCTGGTGATTAAGCGCTGTCAAGCTAGGGTTTAAAAGGCAGCTCGTCTGATTGAGCCATTCACCAGAATCTTCTGAAGACGCTCCAAGAATCAAGAACAACTTTCACGTCCGGCGAGTTTGATTGGAGTGATTGTGTGTGTTGTTTTTAGTAGTTGAGCTTTGTAAGGTGACAGAGTCTGTTCTGTTGCCGGAGATTTGCAGTGCTGAGCTTGTGACCGTTTCCGGCGGATTTCCGGCGATTCCATAGTGCATAATTCGAGCACCGAGCTTGCTCAACGAGGAGTAAAGGCCAGTTGGTCATATAACCTCGGTATAAACTGTTTTTGCATTGTTTTTCATTTAGTTCTCAAGTTTCCTTGTAGAGTTGTTAAGTGCAAGCATTCCGGCAACTGATCGGAGATCAAGAAGTAATTAAAGATCGTTACAACAAATCAATTTTGCAATTTCACCGAAGTCAAAACACAAACAAGACACGACATGCTTTTAACAAAATAAACATAAATATGCATAATCATCAAATATGGTGGCGACTGATACCACTTGTTAGAATTAAAAATTATCAGAATTGCGCAGCGGAAACATTAAATAGCGTGAACCATGATCGTAATAACGGCCATATCGATGATTAAGCATAAGAAACTGAATTGTACATAATGCGTACCTTGATGCGGAAGCTTTAACATCCTAACGGATTCCATATGAATAATAAATTAACAACAAACCTGAGTTGTGTACGCAGTACACCGGGTTGGTGCTTCCAGCCTAGCCAGATGTCCCTATTCAACACACTGCTGAGAGTCACAGAGCATTGAGAACATTACGGTAGACCAGGGACCATAACCCCTATTTATAGATGTACACTAGCATCTATAAACGAGATAATTACCAAATCTGTCTCTCAAAGATATTGATAATTATCTCTTTGGTATCTACACAGGATATTCTCATGACCATAATTATCACACCAAAATCTCAACCAATATTTGATCACTTAAATTGATAGATTTATCTTTAATAATAGCATATTTAAATATTCGATAAATATTACGGTCTCATAATGAATATTTAATAAAATATTCCAACATGCACCACTTATATCTCTCAGCAGTTGAAGTCTTTCATCATCAACTTCCTGAGTCTTCATTTCCTGAGAAGTTCAGTAGAAAATGTCACTCATCGCTTTAATTGCTTTTTTTGTAAGATGACATTACCATTGGGCTGCATTGGCATAAGAAGTAAATTGTACTTTTGCCATGTTTATATTGAGGTTTGACTTATCAAACTGGTTGAAATGGCTAGCAACTTACAGCACTCCAATTTATCCAAAAACTTGTCGACTACGAACGCATTCTGCCTATAGGAGTAGTGTAATAAGTCCACCGCATCCATGGAAGATTGTCATCTACAAGAAGAACAGAAAAACATTTTGTTCAGCTTCAGATAATGGTAACATTTGGAGAGTAAAATACTCCCATCAAAAATACTACAAACAAAACAAAAGTTTCTTGAGTGTTTGCAGCCATATATGTTCGTCTGACTGCAGCAATGAACCTAAAGAGTGATAGGGCCTTCAAATGTATGCTGAAGAATGCTAGGTAGTGGTTGAAGAACCTGCAAAAAAGTAGACGTACCAAAGTTAACAACCATACATGTAATAATATTTAATCAGATGTACCATACACTTCTGATCATAGCTCTCCGAATTCCTCCATATCTTTACACACAAAAAAGAAAAAAACATAAGTATAATGATAAATAACTTCGTAATTGCATTTTTTTAAAAATGCTGCAAGGTTTCCAATTTCATGCATAGAATATTTAAGAAAAAAAGTAGCTGTGAAATATAACTGGGGTTAATGAACGGTAAAAAACAACATTGCTAATTTAGACTTCAAACTACAAACATAATGTGATCCAAAACTTAATTAATGACAAAAAGAAAAACCAAACTAATAAATGGGAGGCATATAAGAGGTAAGACTACAGTTAAGGACTTAGCTATTGTTATTAAACGAGGTGGATCAAGTGAGACAAGTAAATAAGTGTGAGACAAAAGAACATCATCTCATCCGTTCATTTTTATCAATGAATGATGAGATTAAAAACTACTTATCTCAACCGCCCCGCAATTTGCGCACATTTGTCCCCTACTTTAATTAAATAAATATATTTAATCACAACCGTTAGATTTATCAAAATAAACGGTTATGATCATGTCTTACCGTCTCACAAAAAATGTAACAATCAGAAAAGTTCTCAAACTTAGTATTATCGAATTTAGGGGTGTCCAACCGGCCCGTTAGCCGAAAGCCCGCAAAAAGCCCGAGGCCCGGCCCAGTGTAAATCCGGCCCGGCCCGCTCGTCGGCCCGATGAAAGCCCGAGCCCGCTTTTATAGGGCCGGGCTCGGGCTTGAGAAGTCAAGCCCGCACGGCCCGAAAGCCCGGCCCGACCAAAAGCCCGATCAAAAAAATAATATAATTTGTTAAAATAATATTCATATTCTACCATTTTATTTGTATATCAATCGATTTTAATTATAACAACATCCAATAAAATAGAAATATAAAATATGCAACTCAAACTTTAACATATCTAAAAGTATGAATATAACAAATTAAACTAGAATATTATTTATGTGACTAACATAGTTAAGTAAGACGGAAGAATATTATTTCACCTTGAATTCTATCAATCCAATAGTTTATATTAATAACCGTTAATCTACATTCACTTTGTATTTTTTGTCAATTCATTTAAATTTTAATTGAAAAATAATTTAATCTCAACTGATAGATTAATCTAAGCCAATAGTTGAAATTAAATCCTCCACTTAAGTTATTTGTTTCTATTAAAATTTCATCTCGAGACAAATATCAAAAACTATAAAAATACTTAAAAAAAACTATTTGTCATGATATATTATTCAAAATATAGTGAAATAATATATTATCCTTAATAAAAATTAATTAATTTAACGAAAAAGCCCGTAAAAAGCCAGATTTTGGCCCGGTCAACCATAAGTCAACGGGCTTTTAAAAGCCCGCGGGCTTATGAATTTTGTGGAGGCCCGGCCCGGCCCGATTTTTTGCCATTGGCCCGAATATTTACCCGTATTTAGGGCTCGGGCTCGGAATATTCGGGTGAGGCCCGGCCCGGCCTGACCCGATGGACACCCCTAATCGAATTCAGTGGCGGAACCAGGGGGGCGGAGGGGGGCTGGAGCCCCGGCGAGGAAATTTTTTTTTTTTACCAGGTATAATTTATCATAATTCGATTTGGAGCACCGGGTAAATTAATTATTTGAGCCCCGGCTGAAATAATTATTAGAGCCCCAGCTAAAAAAATTATTTGAGCCCCCCCTAAAAAAATTATTTGAGCCCCGGCGAATATTCCGTCCTCCTTCCTAAGCTTTTGAGCCCCGGCGAATATTTCGTCCTGGTTCCGCCACTGATCGAATTGCCTCTGACTATTACATTGGAGTCAAACGATAAGGTAAAACAGTAAGAGTGACAACTGACAAATATTCTAAACAAATCCTAAAATCCAGCAGGCATCTTAGCTGGTTCTTCAAGATGAATTTAGATCTCATACCCTGCGGATGACAAGGCAATGAGCTGCAAAAAAATCAAAATGGCCTTATTGATACTGAACATTCGCTGCATTACTTTTAATGGCACATGTCTGAAGTTCAACATTTTATGGTATTTGTTGGGTATTCAAAAGCTCAGGTACTACACATTAGGTAAAACTTAGCAGCATACATTTAAACTCATAAGAGTGCGATCAAAAGAATTGATTTAAACAAAGTCAGTAGCGGTTTCAGTCTTTACAATTTCTTGTTTATTTTTTATCATCAACTAATTCATGCTGCATCAATGTCAATACTTAATTCTTGATTGATATATCGCTGCATTACTTTAAATGCGCATGCCCGAAGTTCAAGATTTTGCGGTTTCCGTTTTGGGTATTCATAACGTCATGTCCTACTAGAGTAGTTGAAAGTTAGCAGCATACATCTAAACTCATAAATGTGCGACTTATTCAGCATTTCTAGCTAGTATAGGTATCTATCCTATATGTAAAGCGTAAAGATGGCTATTGACGGTTATTTTGAAGCCACTTTTTGGTTTCCTAAAATACCCCTATAATATTACGATTTTATTATATCTTATATTATTTAATTATAATATAGTTCCTTAATTTACAATATCCTGACTTTCTTATATCACAAAATGTATACATAGGTTTTCTGTGCACCAAATAGTAGGTATAGTCATGATCAATCAAGGATCTTAGTAGCATATATACCTAGAGGTTGTATTCTGTGGGTCCATCCAATTTGATGGACTCGTGGATCAGGAACATCGCCATGCATTATTAAGCAAAGTACTATTTATCACTCGCTTCGCCTCATCCCCACTACTTGTCTAGTAGCTGACCTTTGATTAAGGCCACTCAACCACACTGATATGTCCATTATTAGACACCAGCCGCCCTCTTTTTGTTCTCAGTCTTAATTTCCATTTGAGTGTTGATCCTAAAATGACTATCTTTTGCACACTACTGGTCAAAGTATGTTAACTGAAGCTCAATCATATTTTGTCGAGAAAGTAAAGATCAGGGGAGATTAAATAGTTGTGAGACAGAATGATTAATCTAATGTTTGAAATTAAATTGATTTTTAATAAAAATTGGATGGTTGAATTTGTAAAATACACAGACGGTTACGAGTTTACACGAGTTAACACTGTATAAAATCTATAAACTCGCATAAACTCTTACGAGTTTACTAGTTGACGATTCTACCTCTTTGACTCTTTTACCATATTCTGCACTTATACAATATTAAAAACATGTATGAGATATATGTATGTGTATGTATGACATTTATTTTATATTTTCATTAGATATAAAATTAATATTTTAATATTAAATATATTTATAAATTATAAAATATATAGATATATAAATATTTAATAATATTTTAAAGTGAAGTAAACTCTACGATTCTACGAGTTAACACTACGATTCGAGTTTACCTAATCAAAACGAGTCAAGGTAAAAACTCGATTCTGACAACCTTGCGTGGATCCCCTCTTGCACCCGTCGATTGCATTTTTTGGATGCACCAGATTGCGCCACGTATGTGCACATCACGTATGTGCACATGACAAATGCACACGTGCAAGTCACATGCTTCATTAATGCGCTGGCACAATCTGGTGCGTCCAAAAAATGCAATCGACGGGTGCAAGAAGGGATCCATATGATACATTCTCTATACACCTAACCTAGTGCTCTTCATCCATTGCTCATTGCTACAACTATCTGAGCAAATGTATTGGAAACTAGACAATATGATCATGATTCATAAACCATTTTTGTTTGTATTCTTCATAACTTTATTGAGCGGAGCGGATGGGGCGAAACTTGTTACTAGACTTCCCGGTTTTTCTGGTGAACTTCCATTCAAGCTTGAAACCGGGTATGTTTTTGCTCAAGTCATATTAAAATGTTTGGTTAAAGATTATATAGAAATTAATATTGAATTTTGTAACGGAGTAAAATGCAGTAATGAAAGAGTTGATATTTTTTGATGTCTTTCAGATACGTGGGAATAGGGGAGTATGAAAGAGTTCAGCTCTACTACTATTTTGTCGAATCTCAACGAGATCCAGTACACGATCCCTTGATTCTTTGGCTCACCGGAGGTCCTGGATGCTCTGCTCTCTCTGGCATGCTTTATGAAATTGGTAAGTATTATTTGTCAAATTTCAAAAAGAGCATACACATAAAGATTCTCATAGACAATGTAAATTGTAATATTACATATAACTAGTCTATGAGAAGCTAACTGCTAGTTCAATGATCATTAGGTCCATTTCAGTTTGACTATAAATCATTTAACGGGAGTCTTCCTTCGCTGATATTGAAACCTTACTCATTCACAAAGGTGTTATTAACTCCATGATCTTATGTTTGATATATTTGACAAGGATTTCTTCTGCCGTCAGTAATCATATTTTTTTCACCATGAATGACATCAGGTAGCAAATGTGATTTTTCTTGACGCTCCTGTTGGAACTGGGTTTTCATATTCAGAATCCTATGAAGATTATGTCAAAGATGATATTGCATCTTCAAATGCTAACCATCAATTTTTACAAAAGGTGTTTATATTTCATAATAATTTTCTAGTTAGTTTGTCATAGAAAATAGAAATGTACTTTTTCTTACTTTCTGCTTGCTAGTGGCTACGCGACCACCCGAAATTTCTCAACAATTCACTTTACATTGGTGGAGATTCATACTCCGGAAAGATAGTTCCTATTCTTGTCCATGAAATATATACAGGTTTGTGACCAACAAAATAAGCTAGCTCGCGCGATGTCCTTTTTTCTCTTTCAAAGATTGAGCGTTCCATGCTATTTATATACATATTTTTTACAGGTCAAAAGATGGGACAATTTCCAAAAATGAACCTACAGGTGACGTATCACATATAATGTGAGATACTTTTTCAAGTTAGATTCTGCTACCAATGTAACACCACCGTATGTATCAGGGATATGTCCTTGGAAACCCGGTAACTGATCATGCTTATGATGAAAGTATGCGTTTCCAATTTGCTCATCGTTTGGGATTGATATCAGATGAACTATATGAGGTAACTTAAATATAAGACTAAGCAATAATTCTTGCGATTTGAAAGTGTTTGTGGTTTTAATCTTGATAATTTACTTATTTGAATTTTCAAAGTCTACAAAAGTACACTGTGGTGATGAGTATCCTGACATAACCAATGTTTTATGCCTCGATGATATAGAAGCCGTGGAAAAGGTGAGGTTTTACCAAATCTAAGTTTCACATGCTTCAGTGTGACTTATATTCTTCGGTTGATGCCATAACTAACTTTTTCATATGCAGTGCACGAAAGCAATATTTTTATTTCATGTTCTAGAACCAAACTGTGATTTCTCTCCTGAGTTAGAGTATTTTGAGAACAACCAGAATTTGGCGGATTCAAATATTTCTTTGGATGACATTGTGGCTGGTTTTCATGGAAGAGGTCCTTGGTGCAGAGTAAGTAGTTTAAGAACTAGAAAGTTTTCTGAAGAGAAATTTAGTTTTCAACAACAAGAATTACATTTTCTTGTGTATTTCGTTTTAGGTGACTAATTTTGTGTTATCCTTCATATGGGCAAATGATCCTACGGTACAAGAAGCTCTCCATGTCCGCAAAGTGAGTTCATTTTTTGAATCAAACTAGTATTGGATTCATTGCTCCAATCTATTGATAATTGATAAAATTAAATAATTTCGACCCATTTTTAGGATACAAAAGATATGTGGAGGAGGTGCAGTAGAACAGTTATTGATGAATATCAAACGGATGCTGTTCCGAGTGTGATCAACTATCATCGAAGTTTGATTGATTCGGGCTACCGTGCTCTGATTTACAGGTTTGTATAATAACACAAATTATGATGTATTGCTGCGTTAGCCTTTGGCGTAGAGTTTGGTAACAAATTGTGCTAATATTTACGTGAAAATATTTGATAATGTTAAATCAGTGGTGATCATGACATGTGTATTCCATATCTCGGGACGATGAAATGGATAACGACTCTAAATTTGACAGTAAGTGATCCTTGGAGGCCATGGATGGTCAATTATCAAGTTGCAGGGTGAGCCTTTCCTGGTGTGTTGTTTCCATTCGTTAATTTTTATCGTGTTATATTTCTTTAATGTGACTATATATATGTCTAGATTTACAAAAACATTTACGAATGGTGACACTTATGAGTTAACCTTTGCCACCATAAAGGTACGCAACGCTCGTTTAAAATTCTGCAAGCTATTTAGATGCAATACACTTTTACTAAAAGGTGAGTGAGTGTGTAAATGCAGGGTAGTGGCCACACCGCTCCTGAGTACAAACCCGAACCCTGCCTTGAGATGTTCGATCGATGGCTCGCACATGCAAGACTGTAACGCATATTCTGATGTTCCCTTTGTGAACCACTTAGTTTGATTGGTTGCTTTGTGAGATGTCTATATTTGTCAACTCATGAGTAAATGATGGAACATGTTACATCATTTGCTTTTTTTTGTTCAATATGCATGATTTTGAAACCTCTTTTTACTCGCATTATAGCTCGCTGTGATCAGGAATTCAAAGGTAATAGAGCTAAGCTTGATGCATCCATGATGTACTTGCCATTATTAGTTATGTAATTTATGTTCCAGTTCACAAATGTGCTACATGAAACTACGTCGTATTGTCAATTAATTAGGTGGTTTAGTACCTTGCCATGTATAATTACCGTAAAACTTAGTAGCAATTTAAGCCTTTTAATTTCTTGTTGATTTTTTTTTTTTTTTTTTTTTTTTGATTGCTCAAACAAGCCACAAACCCAAGCGGACAAAAACAGCCAAAACCGCCAAAAAAACAGGAAAACGACCAGGCCAAAAAGACAACAGCACAAACAGCAGAGCAAACTACTAGATGAAAAATTGCCTCAGACAACGAGGCAGCGACCAGGGATCTTCCATGACATCTTTGCCGTCATGCGAACCGAGCAATGGCATCAGCCAACATGTTGTCTTCACGCAACGTGCTTCACCCACCAGCCAGGTTCTGAGCTCTCAACGCAAACACTCCTCCAGCCAACCACCTCCCCTACTCTGGTCATCCCATTCCAGGCCGATGGCTTGAACCACCCCGATCGAGTCCGAACGAAAACTCCTTGTTAATCCCAAGCTTTGCAGCCAATCTCATCCCCAACAGCAAAGCTCTACCTTCGGCCTCCCTACCTGCCACCTTGAGCTGAAGCCAGCTAGCATTAACCGCCAGACATGCCATTGCTTATCACCACCGCAGCCAACCCAGGCCAGAATCGAAAGGTTCCATGAAGCATCACAGAAAACACAATCCCCTAGCCTGTCCGCCATCGACAACAAAGCCTCCGGGATTTTGATAGACAATCTTCTTCCCAAATACGCCTCACATTGAAACATTTCGCATTAAACTTCGCACCATGGCTGCAAGTTCCACTCATTCCCCTCATGGATCATAGCATTCCTGCCATTCCACAGACTCCAAATCCCAACCATCACCTTTTGAAAAACATCCCTGTCTCCCCCGTTAGCCACAGAGAACAGCCAATCAGCCGCATTGCCACCAACCCCTTCAATCCACCTCTCCTCAACATGAACCCTACTCCAGAAAACCCTAGCTTTCCAACAATCCGGACTGTGTGTAAAGCACACTCAGTTTCAAAACCACAGGCACAGCAGACCTTCTAACCTCGCAGCCCCTATTTCGAAGGTTGGCGGCATCTGGCAACGCATTATGAAGAACCGCCAGACAGTGAGCTTTACTCTACTAGGACAATTACTCTTCCACACCTTCCTCCAAAAAGCCCGCACACCTACTATCCGATTGTTCACCATACCCAGATTGGCCCTGCCTGCGTTGGTTCATCAAAAACAAATACAGTGACTTGATCGAGAATTACCCGATCCATCAAGCTTCCATTCAGGCTCCGAGGTTCCATCCCAATCTCTCATCCCAAAGGGCAGCCAATGCTTAACTTTGCAAATCCCACGCCATGCGTGCGACGGATTTGATCCAGTCCCCACCTCCAGAAGGCTGTTGTTTGCAAAATACCTGCCTTTAAGAACCTTACTTAACAGCAAATTAGGGTGTGAGATCAGCCTCCACGCCTGTTTCACCAGGAAAGCGTCGTTGAGCACCCTGAGATCGCGAAACCCCATACCTCCCCGCTCCTTACTGTCCATCAACAGCTCCCGTTTGACCCAGTGGATGGATCTAGAATCTTTCGCCGCTGACCACCAAAACTTGACAGCCATCCTCTGTAATCGATCGCATAGCGAAACCGGCAGTTTGTAGCATGTCATTGCATACTGAGGCATCGCCATTAGAACCGATTTCACTAGCACCTCCCTCCCAGCCATCGACAGCAAGTTTGACTTCCAACTCAAAACCCTACCACTCGCTTTTTCTTCTATCTCACTAAAAACTGCTGTCTTTCTCAGCCCAACACACATAGGAAGGCCCAAGTATTTATCATGCTTATCAACAGAGTTCATTCCCAGGATGACTTCCATATCCCGCCTGAGAGCTGCATCGTGTTTGGGCTGCACACGAAATGAGATTTCTCCAGATTGACTTGCTGCCCCGACAGAATCTCATAAGCTTCTAACACCTCCTTAAGCACACCCACTTCACCCCTGTCAGCTCGACCAAAAATAAACTATCATCCGCGAATAATAAGTGAGATATACTTGGACACCTTCTGCTTATGCGCAGGCCTTCGATCTGCTTAAGCACTCTTCTTTCTATCGTTCTGAGAACCATTCAGAGCCTAAAATAAAAGATAAGGTGAGAGTGGATCACCTTGCCGGAGCCCTCTAGCCGGTTTAATAGATTTGGTCACTTTGTCGTTAACTTTGATAACATATGTCACTGACTTAATGCACCTCATCACTTTCTCGATCCACAACTCCGCAAATCCCAGCTTCCCCAGCATCTTCTCAAGAAAACACCACTCCATTTTATCATATGCCTTGCACATGTCTAGCTTTAATGAAATAAACGCTTTGCCATTCCCCCGTCTTGATTTTATGAAATGAGCCACCTCATGCGCTAACAGGATGTTATCCGAGATGAGCCTTCCCGGGATAAAAGCACTCTGCGCTTCGGAAACGATCTGCGGAATAACTGACTGTAACCTGTTTGTGATCACCTTTGTCACTATACGCATCAAAACGTTGCACAAACTAATCGGCCTAAAGTGCTTCATCTCCGATGCTCCTTTTCGCTTTGGGATTAGGATGACTTTGGTAGTGTTCAAAGAATCAGGGCTACAACCTCCATCCAAAATGCTGGAAACCTGCGCACAAACTTGGCGACGAACCAGAGCCCAATGTTTTTGATAAAACAGGGCCGGAAAACCATCCAAACCAGGCGCTTTTGTTGGGTGCATCTCGAACACTGCATCCTTGATCTCTGCTTCTTCAACCGGGGCCATTAATGCTACGTTCATCTCCTCGGTCACCCTCTGATCCACACCCACAAGCGCATTATCCCAATCAATCTCGTCCTGCTGAGATTGCGACTTGAAAAGATGCTCAAAATATTGTTCAGCCACTACGCCATACCTTCCTTTGTCTGATGGCTTCTCCATTCTCATCAATCAATTTCTCAATGGTGTTTGTCTTCCTACGGCCAGACGCTTTAGCATGGAAGAAGGCAGAGTTGTTGTCTCCTTCACGCAGCCATTGCACGAGACCGTTGCTGCCACATGACCTCTTCGCGCCACAACCATTCCTCCAGGTCATGCATCGTGGCTTTTCAAGCCTGCACATCTCCTCGGATCGACTTCTCTTTCTTATATTGTCGAGCCTTGATTTCAGCATTTAATCTTTGTTTGAACGTGCCCAAACACCCTTTTATTCCAGGAAGTAAGCTCTGCGCACACCCTTTCAAAGTGTCTTCTAGGGATTCAGCATTGCGCTCCGCTGCCTGCCAGGCCTCATCCACCACCTCCGGATACTCTGGATGAGAACTCCACATAGCCTCGAACCTAAACTGTCTATCTGAGCCTCTTGAGTCCGCCCCATTCAACAACACAACAAGCGGGTTGTGATCCGACGAATAAGCTGACCATGCTTCACGCCACATTCGGAAAAAGCTCTCTCCAGGCGACGTAGCCAACACTCTGTCAGCCGGACCCTTACTTCCTTACTACCTTTACGACGATTTGAGAACGTAAAAGGACTGCCACTGAACCCAACATCAGACAACCCACACTCAAGGCCACCTCTCTAAATCTCCTCATTCTCCCAACCTCCCTCTGCCTACATCCCAAGCTTCCTCCTTAAAGAAAATCTCGTTAAAATCCCCCATAATCGTCCAAGCTCATCTCAGCCCCCTTCAACGCCCTCATAACTCCCAACTCTCATTTCGTTTGCATGCAATCGGATTACCATAGAACACAGTTGCTCTGAAGCACTTATCCCCACCGATCGCATATCAATATGCCACCTTGAGAAGCTTTGAACATGGACCTCCGTGCCTTCATGCCATAGCACGGCCAGAACCCCCGACAGCCCACTCCGATTTACTGCAAAACAATTTAAAAAACCAAGCTTAACTCTCAAAGAACTCCATCTTTTCACGGTCACCTTTGTCTCAATTAAGAGCTAAAACACTCGGGCGATAGGATCTAATGAGATCCTTCACCTCACGAACTGCAGAAGGCCCTCCCAGCCCTCTACAGTTCCAGCAGATGAGATTCATGGCTCCCGGCGAGATCGTCTTGCGATCTCCGCCGATAATAAGTCCCTCAAAGTTGAGTCATCCTCACCAATCACGTTGCAATTCACTCCCTTCCAAACCATCTCTAAGCTTAAGCAACACACCTTTCTTCGCCCTCTTCGCAACCCCCTCTGTTGCCGGCAGTTTTCCAATGGTGCGTTTAATCCCGATACTCCCAGCCACAACACCCCTCTTTTTTCTGTTGGCTTGACATGCACCAGACCATTTCCCGCTGTTTTTTGAATAATAGGCCCAGAGAAGCTTGAGCCCACAACTATCTCACGGCCCAATTGATGGTGGGTCGTTTCCCCCTCCTTCCCAACACAAGCCAGCTGTCCCTCATCTGATTCGCAGACAGCTACGCTTTTTCCTTTTGCTGCTCGGATGTCCTCCTCTGACACCTTTTCGCAGCCTTTGTCTTCAGTGTGCGTGCGTATGGGTCCCAACTGCAGCGTAGGCCGACATTCTACCTCGTCGGATGAACTGTCCTCAGCCGTACTCCGTACCATATTGTCTCCTCTGGTTTTGTCGTCTTCTACCATACCCGGCGCCGCCATCACCGGTGACTCGGCACGTAACCAGACACCATATTCCCCGGTGGCTTCAAGGGCCTTGCACTGAGCTGTTGCATGGGTTAGTCGTCCGCACTTATAGCACATCTCCGGGAGGCGTTCATACTTAAAGGCGAGCCACCTCTGCTTCCCACTGCGATCTCGCAAGAAAACCCCTGGATGGTGGGATGAAATTGCATCTCAAGAAAACACTATCAAATTTCTTGTTGATTTTTGATTCCTCAATTTTTCCGAACAAAGATATGAAAGACGGATGGTGGGATGAAATTGCATCAGTGCGAAGAAGCTACCGATATCAATCATTACGCCTGAAATGCACTTAAGCGACTCATATAGACGAAGTCGCGTAAGAATTAGTCGCTTACGATACCTTATCTGACCGACTAATTTAGTCATTTACGTAAAAACACTTATGTGACTGGTGGTAAGTGACAAGCCAAAGTGTGTCACCTAATTCATCTTAAGCGACAAAACTTAAAGCGACATGTTTAAGTTAGTCGCTTTGACAGTCTTAAGTGACAATAAACTATGCGACAGCTAATGTTGTGTCACTTAAGTTAAAATTAAAAAGTGCCATGTAATGATCTTTTGGGTTGCTGACAACGCAATAAATTTTGTACGATGAATTCAGAAAGAATTAAAGTTGTTCGCCAACCATTAAGTATTATATGACTGTCATTGAGCTTTGTAAGTCGCGTAACCTTTAAATTTGTTTTGAACATCAGAACCCAGAACACAGATTCTGTTGGGGAATTTGACGAACTGTTATGAGCTTAACTTTGGATATCATATAAGGTACATAATTAAATCTAAAGTATGAATGAGAATTACAAGTTTTATTATTTAGTTGTTGATTCTTTGTTTGACCCATTTGATCTTTTGAATGTGATGTTGATTTTGGAAATTTTATAAACTCAATGTCGCTTTAAACACTTGTGTAAACGTAGCTTGGAGTTGGAATTAATTATAAATGAACACACTTGTGTAAACATTTGATCCATGTTTGACCAATTTGATCTTTTGAACATGAAGTTGATCTTTGAAAGTGTTCATGCATGCATGAACACACATTTAAGTATATATGAACACACAATATTCAACCGTATCAAGAGAGTAATCCCGAAAATATTTTTGATCAAAATGAAGAAGAAGATCAAGAAGAATCATATGATGAAGAAGATTCATTTGATGAAGAAGGATGAAAATGAGCAATATGTGAAGATGAACCCTTACTAGTTAGGTGAAAATATGGATCAAGAATGTTATTTAAGTGAAATGGATGAGGACACATTCGAAGAAGATGAGGATGACGACATTGATTATCAAGATATATGGATGAAGATGTGTAATGTTATTGTACAATGTATTTGTGTTAACATGGGGTTTACACATGTGTCTTCAATCTGTTCGAAAATTATGTTCACCTTTTGTGACTTACTTTGGCGTAAACTTGTCGCAATATCTATGTCAAACTCACTTAAAAGGTATATCTTAAATGACACACTTAGACTAAGTAAGTCACGTAACCGGATCCTTCTTTAGGCGGGAATATATATAACAAGGGGGAACACATGTGAAACATAAAATGACGTAGATCGTCCGATTGGGACAAAAATTTCATCCAACGGTCTCAATGGCGATCCGAGGGAGACATATTTATGATGGTTTTTTTCCACAAGACATATATACGACTTACATTGAATAAGTCACGAAAAGACGAGTATGTTTATATTGATATATAGATGTTTGGTTATATATATGTGTATATATTCATGTTTATTTTTTAAAATTTATGTAAATATAAGTGTGAAGTAACATTTTAAACTAATTATTTATGCATTTGAATGGATATGATATGGTACAAGACATATTATTTATGCATTTGAATTAATCATGTTCTATATGTATTTATAAATGTTCTTATGTAACATGGAGATTACAACATGTGCAATATATTGTAAAAACCTGCTTATTATTTGCGACTAACATTAAGACCTGAAAATTTCAGGCGGCATCTGAAAATTTCATTTCACATCCGAAACTTTTAGGCAAAATCTGAAATTTTCAGTTAACTTACAAATAAAAGAGAAATCATTTAGTATCCCTACACACTAATTTCACTCTCTCTCAAAGGATATCACTACTCACACTCCTCATTGAAACTCTCTTTCAAGTCTTCAAATGCGTGGTTTTGGTGGTGTTCAATGCAACTAACGGTATTTCTTTGTGTTTCTTTTCCATATTTCGATTGATATACCTTTGATTACATTGTTATGACCTTATAAGCTGAGTTTTTTCCATGTTCAGATTTCTAAACGAACAAGGAGGCTCCTTAACTACAAGTTGCTTCTTTGAGTGAATCCAACGCGGCCAAACACATTCATCGCCACTTTGTACCTCATTGGGATTTCCTTTAGTAGACGGTCAATATAGTTAATAAAAGGATTATTTTAAATTGCATAAAAAATCAGTATATATAATTTATTTTTAAATTTTAAATTAGCGGATATAAAAAGTGCATCACTAAATACTTTAAAAGTGCATCAATTTAAAAATATATTTAATAAAAAGTGCATCACTAGGAATTTCAAAAATACATCAAAATTTAAAAATTGTAATAATTTTTTTAATATGCAGACATTGTAATGCACTTTTTTGAAATATTGTAATGCACTTTCTTTTAAATATTGTAATGCATTTTTTAAAAACTTTTAATGCACTTTTACAAAAATATTGTAATGCACTTTAAAAAAAATTAATGTACTTTTACAAAAATATTGTAATGCACTTTTTTATAAAAATATATTAATGCACTTTTAATAAATCATTAATTATTAAAAAAATTGAATTGACAATTGTGCCCCTCATATAGATTGATGATAGTAATTATTAATAATGTCATTAATCACATCCATTGAATTATTTGATCGTGTGGTTCATAGTAGTTCTAAGTTTTTATTTTAAATGTGGTTTGTAACGAAACCAAACCCACATTAATAATATGGACAAGACTCATAACTAACCCGAACAAACAACGTTATTGAAAAATATTTAACGTTAAAAGAAAAAACACTAAATTTTAACAGGATTCGATAAAATACCTACTCCTCGGACTCCGCTGCAAATTCTTTTTATTTGACTTTAACGAAAAGAGTGTACGAATTTGGGAATGAAACTAATTACAAATTAAAACTAACTATAAATATATATATAGCTTACAACTTACTCTTCACCACAACATAAACGATGTACCTTTAATTAGGCAAACTAATATAGGCCCTAAATCTAACATTTAGAATGACAGAAATTGTTGTTCAATCGGATGGTATGACAAACTTTTGAGTAAAACATGAAGAATCGACTGAATGATACATGAAGGTACGGTGAATCTCAAGGAACGACTGAATGATGAGTGATGACAGAGTGCAAAGACAAAGACCGAAGTCTTGCAGATCAAACAACGTTGATTTCCTAAAGCACTGAAGTATTCTACTCTAAGCTAGGAAACTTGCAAACAAAGGAATGCGTGTTGCCTATTTGCTTGAGATAGGAAACACATCAAAGAAAAAAAAATCGAGAGATTAGGAAACTTCCTAATCGAAGTAGGATTTCTATGTCGTAACAGAATAGGAAATCTAATGAGATTCGGAGGTTGGCCTAGTAAAAAATCTTGCAAAAAAGACTGCCTCAATGCTCAGTATATATACAAGGATTTGGATCCGGTGTGCAGTCGAATGCATTGTGACCTATATGACGTTGTTTTGTGTATTTTTTAGGGTTTTTTAGCGAAAACCACCCTTCCAATATCACTATTTGAACAAAACTACCCCTCAAATTTTTTTTGACTTAACCACCCATGAATATCAAAACTATTTAATATGACTTTTTTAACAGGTCAATAAGTAATTATGACGTTGACTTCGGTTGACTTATAATAAAAATTTGAGTTTTTTGTATAAAACCACCCTTCCAATTACACTATTTTGACTTAACCACCCTCAAATATAAAAACTATTTAGTATGGCTTTTTCAATAGGTTTATAATAAAAAAAATTAATAAAAATCATAATTGGTAATTTACAGACTAATTACCAAATTAATTTCATTGACTTTGGTTGACATATCCACAAAATCAATTTCATTGACTTTTGTTGACTTACCATACGTATGACCTAATTATTTTAATTAATTTTGTTCACTCTAAAACCTAATTGGTAATTTACGGATTAATCAATGAAATTAATTGAAAATCCTAAAAATAAAATTTGTCAAACTCCTCACTACCATAAGTTTCTCACATAAGCCTTTAACACACCGATCTCGATCCTAGAATTTCATGAAATGCAATTAGGAATAATAAGTTTGACGAATTTTATTTTTAGGGTTTTCAATTAGTTTTATAGAGTAGTCCGTAAATTATCAATTAGATTTTAGAGTAAACAAAATTAATTAGAATAATTAGTTTGTAGATTTGGTATGTCAACCGAACTCAATGAAATTATTTGGTAATTAGTACGTAAATTATCAATTATGTATTATAAATCAACTGAAGTCAACAATATAAACCTATTGAAAAGATCATATTAAATAGTTTGTGGATTCATAAGTCAAATATTTTTGAAAGGGGTGGTTTTAATTAAATTTTGATATTGGAAGGGTGATTTTAGCAAAAAAAAACTTTTTTTATTAATTTTTATTATAAGTCAACCGAAGTCAACGGTCATAATTACCTGTTGACCTGTTAAAAAAGTCATATTAAATAGTTTTGATATTCATGGGTGGTTAAGTAAAAAAAAAATTTGAGGGGGTGGTTTTGTTCAAATAGTGATATTGGAAGGGTGGTTTTCGCTAAAAATGATGATATTTTAAAATTGTGTATACCACAGTTCGGTGAGAGATTATATTTTGTCTCATAGATGGAACTTGTGGTAATACTTTTTTTGTTAAATTGTATGTACCGGAAGTACATGCATTAATTGTTGTGCAAATAGTATAAGATTTAAGATTAAATTTTTAAAATTGAGAATATTAAGATAATTATGCTCACATACGGATGTCAAGTAAAGTAAGTCGTGATCGTTATGAGGATGTCATACGTGATTCATTATGAATCTTAATTTGACTACGTCGGAACTAGAATAGCAAATTATTAGGCATCAATTTATGAATATGGTTAAAAGTCACTACGGTGAACTTCCGGTTTTGGTTAAATACCACTTAAGTTATTTGTAAAATTAAAGTATAACCATATTCGGTTTCCAATTAAGAATAGTCTGTTTGAAAGACAACTGAGTTTGAAATCTTAAATGAGAACATTAAAATACAGAGTGAAAGAAAACTACAGAGCATTTGTAGCAAACTCCATTTGTGGTACAACATCAGGATTATGTAGTCTTTGAGAGACGTCTCAAATGAAAATATTTGGATTCAGTTGGAGTTTGTATTATGTAGCTCTATACTATACAATTCTAAAGAATAATGTTGCACGATACACTCTAAAGAGTTTGGTTGATCTCGCATAGGGACCAGTTGGAAATAGGCATGAAATGATCACACCGCATTGTTCCATGGTACACACTCATGATTGATCAAGGTCGTTTGTTAGTGTTAACATACGTAACAAGCACGGCCCCGCTACCACAAATGGTTGCGAAGGCTGCCTTGTTCCTATATTAGCATTATTAATGAACGAGATTGTTTGGATTACACCTGAAAATAATAACATTTTGGTGTACACACTTTGGTTATACGAATATTCAATTTACTATTTTAATAAATATTCATAATGGGGCCGTAAAATTTTTCAAATATTATGTGTGCTATTATTAAAGATAATCAACGAATTTAAGTGATCAAATATTTGTGTAGATTTGGTGTGATAATATTAATCATGACAAAAATATTGTGTGGATACCTTTATAAATAATTATTAATATTTTTGAGAGACGGATTTGGTAATTAATCACAATTTATAGATACTTATGCATATCTATAAATAGGGTTATGGTCCCTGAACTACCGTAATGTCTCACATCCTGTTTTTCTCAGCAGTGCGTTAAATAAGGCAGACAGCTAGACCGAAAGTACCAACCCGGTACAGGCATTACTCAGGTTTGATTGTTTCAAAATTTATTATTTGGTTACCAGATCTAAAGGTTCCACATCGGATACAATCAATTTACAGTATAAGTTTTTATGCTTAATCACCGATATGGTTTTAAGATCCTGGGCAAACACGTCAGTTTTGTTTTCCGGTGCGTGACTCAATATTTAACATCTAACACATCTTTCTTTCAAACATGAAACCGGATATTTTGTGACACTTGCGAAAATCAATGTTGAGTTTTATAAGGGCGATTACACCCATGGGCCTTACCGTTGGGTTCGGTAATGAATCGATCCTTCTAGACTGTAAAGGTAAGAAAAGGGCATTTAAACTTCAGCAAGCTACCCTTTGAAGGTGTCTAAAAACTCTCTAAGACCTCCTTTGATAAGACTTGCTTGGGGTGGGGAAGGCACCCGTCCTCTCGGGGAGGAGGTCCGTCTTCCTCCACCCGTGGTAGTGTAGCTCTCTTTGTTCTCGTTTATGTTTTCCCTTTCAATAATGGAGGCTTGTCTCCTTATTTCTTCTAGGTTCTATGCTAGCTTTTCCTCTAGCTTTGTGCTAGTTTTCGGTCAAGCCATTGTGCTTGCTTGCTGACCCCGCTTCTGGGGAGTGTCTTTCGTGGGGAGGACCGTCGTGGCCTCCTGAAGCTCGGCTGCTGCTAGTTTGGAGGCACTTGTTGATGACCAAGGCTTGGCTTTCCACCCAAGCCTCTGTACAGCTTCGACCTGGTGGTGGACGCGGTTCGAGTGGGTTTCACGGCGCGAGTTCGGACGGGGCTTGGGAACGGCTAGATCGACGGGGTGTGGGTGGCTGGCGGCAGATCTGAGGCGAGCGGATTTTGTTTGCGGCTCGGACAGATGCGGCTCGACCTGAGTGGAGGCGGATCGGACGGGGAGGACGCAGATCGGATGCGGGTTGGATGCGGCTCGACATGGGTGTGGACGCAGATCGGATGCGGCTGTATGCGGCTCGGCTGGGAGGTGGACGAGATCGGGCGGGTTGGATGCGGCTCGGCCTGGTGGCGGACGTGGCTCGGTCGGGGCTTGATGCGGTGTGGGTGGAGGCGGAATGCTCAGCGCGGCGGTTGGAGCGGGGTTGGGTGCGTGGTGGGTGATGGCTGCCGTGGTGGGTGGCGGCGGTCGCTAGGGTTTCTCATGTGGGGTTTGTCGCTAGGGTTTCTCATGTGGGCTTGCTTGTTTTGGTCTGTTGGGCCAGATCTTGGTTTGGTCTTTCCTGCTCTTCCTGACCTTGATGCCCTCTCGGTCCTTGGCTGGTTTGCGTTGGTGTTTTCTCGAGTCCGGATGTATGGACTTTGGTGAGTTCGCTGGGATGGTGCCGATCATGGCCTGCTTCACAAATTGCATTTACGAGACTTCCTCGACGTAGAGTTGTCTTAAGATTTGTCCCTTATATTATATTTTATTTGCGCGTCTTATAATATTTTTCTTACGATGAAATATTCTCACCTTGAATAAAAAAAAACTTCAGCAAGCTAGTCCAATGAAATACAATTTTACCAAAGGGCGAGCAAATGTAGCTGGCCACGCATCTCCTGAGTACAAACCTGAATCATGACTTGAAATGCGTGATCGATGGCTCGCTCAATCCACACTTTAATATATATTCCAGTGTCCTTCTGTAAAAACCTAGTTTTGTTGTTTTTAAATAAACTTTTTCTTTGTCAACTCACGAATAAATGATGGAACATGTTACGGTTACAACAGTACCGTAGAGGGATATAAGATTGCTACGCTATTTAAGTCCAACAACAGTATTCTGAAATCTCTCTGCCCTCACATTATAGCTCAATAAGATCAGGAACTTCAAATGTAAGAAGGTTAGGTTTGAATTGATACACATGATGTCCTCGCCATTAGTTGCCACTACTCTCACTATGTCCCAGTTCATAAATCTCTATTGCATTAAATTTAGGGGATCCTTTTATGCGCTGGTTACAAATATTTTTGATGCATTTTCGTATGATGATCAGCTACCACTACGTACTTTTATACCTTTTGCAACATTGAGAAATTGGTGTTGCATAGGTGTATGTTGCATAAGTTCCGCGCGACATTTAAGTTGATGTTGCATAAGAGGCCACGCTGTCTTAGATCACTTTCGCAACATACACTAAAGCCACATCTAAACATATGTTGCATTACTTAAAATGATGTACTAATGCAACATACACTAAAGTCACATCACAATGTATGTTGCATTACATGGAACAGGGAAAGCTTGTTGACTTTTCAACGTCGTTAGAAAGTAAATAGTACAAATGGTTTATGAGGGTTGGTGAGGGGTTGTTTGTTCTCGTTCGGTTACGCAACATACTTAGTCTTTGCATGTTGCAAAAGTATGTTTACATTAATGATGAAACTATGAAGGGAAATGAGGAGGGAAAATTGAGGGGAAAATTTACAAGAATGAATAATGGGTGAGAGGGAAATATTTCGTGGAATAAAAAAGAGGGAGTAAAAAAGAGGAGGGAAAGTGTGAAGGAAAATTGATAATGAATAAATATTTAGATTTAATATTCTAATTTTGATCCAACAACTTATATTAACCTACTTAAATAAAAAAATGTGGTTATTAATTGATTGAATAATAATTAAATTCAGAATTTTTTTATATAAATCATATTTTACCACACTTTCTTTTAAATAAAAATATTGTAATGCACATAAAAAGTAAAAAGTTTAAGATATGTGATACATGGTTTATAGTAAAAAGTTTAGAGTATACGGTTAATATAGGGTGTAGAATATATGTAGGGTGTAGGTTATGAATTTATTTTACAATTTTAATTTCATCATTTAGACTTAATTCCTATTTAAGGTATAGGGTAAAGGGTTTGGGGTATAGGGTAAAGGGTTTGGGGTATAGGCCTAAGGGTTTGGGGTATAGGCCTAAGGGTTTGGGGTTTAGGGTATAAGTCTAAGGGCTTGGGGTTTGGGGTATTAGACTAAGGGTTTGGGGTTTAGGGTATAAGTGTAAGGGTTTGGGGTATAAGCCTAAGGGTTATGGGTTTAGGGTATAAGTCTAAGGGTTTGGGGTTTGAGGTATAAGTCTAAGGGTTTGGGGTTTAGGGTAGAAGACTAAGGGTTTGGGGTTTGGGGTTTAGGGTATAAGTCTAAGGGTTTGGGGTATAAGCCCAAGGGTTATGGATTTAGGGTATAAGTCTAAGGGTTTGGGGTATAAAGGGTTTGGGGTTTGGGGTATAAGCCTAAGGGTTTGGGGTTTGAAGGTTTAGGGTTTAGAGTATAGGATATATGATGTGTAATATATGCTTGATCATTTATTCTATACAAAACCCTTAAACTTTAAATTTTATACATACATTTTCGTGGCATCCACACCATCAAAAATTTATATATTTTTTTCAATAGCTAAAAAATTTATATTACTTAAATTTGGTATTAAATGTAAATCAATTTATATTATAACTATATAGTATGCTTCCTTAAATCTAACCTATTTCAACTTAACAATTATTGAAATATAATTTTTTATGTGATTAAATTCAACTGTAAAGTCATATTAATTTATACATTATATCATATTTGATATGTAACATTTACTATTGATTCTCATATTTTTAGGGAAGTAAAATTTGGTTTTAATTGAAAAGTAAAATTTTGTTACCATAAATAAATAAATGGTCATGTAAAAATAAAATAATTAAAATCTTAATATGGATATAAAATATGAATATTATATATCTTTGAAATCTTATTAATTTTGTAATGTTTAATTGAGGGGTTAGGATTAAAAGTTGAATGAAGGGTGAAGATTATAATCCGCGTGAAATTATGTTAGCCAATCATAATTAGCCACGTCATCATTTTTAAGGAGGGGAAATGAAAGTAAAGTGGAGGGAATATTTTTCAGGCGAATCTGGACCGTCAATCTCCATTAATCTTGACCGTTCATTAAAAACCCTACTTAGTCTCATCTTTTTGTATCTTAACTCCCACAACAGCCTATGAGTCGGTTTAAGGGTTTTTATGTGGATCCATTCAAGAATGGATCAAACGAAGGCATCCATCCACAACAGCCTATGATTCAAACGAAGGCATACAAGAATGGATCAAACGAAGACATCCATCCACAACAGCTTATGAGTCGCGGGACGCAGCGCCTTTATGTCCGTTTCAAACCTGGAACCCTGCCATGAAATCGCAGGTCAGTAGTTGTCCAATATTATGAATCACCACTTTTTGTTTCATCTGTTTCTCTGAATATTTAGTTGAAGTTTCACTGAGGATTCCATTTTCTTAAAATCAGGCCTCGGCGGAAAGTTTGAGTTCATGAACTGAGCCACAAAACAAGTGACACACCCCAAGACAAGACTACAATCAGCCCATCTTGTTCCTGGCATTGCCCATATTCAGTATGAACTTCTTAGTTCTTGTCTTCACCTCCTATATGATTCTTGATACTATAAGTTGCCACTGCTTCTTTTGCTATACATGCCTGTAACAAGTTGATTTTCTATTACGTTTCATATCTACCAGACAGGAAAACGAGAGATATTTTATAATAGTTTCACATTGGAACACAAGAGGACACATTCGCCAAGGGCCATAGTTATCTGAATCCTCACCATGCTCGAGCAGTTTGCCCCATATCTGCCCATCAAACATGTGTTCCTGTAGCATTGTTTTGTTGCTGCCCACACATTTCCAGTCTGTATGTTGCAATTGTCCTCCTTTCAGAGCTGGGCATGATGTACCAAGGTGAGGTTGAATCCCCCTAGCACCTGGTGGTGGGCGGAACAAGAATCAAACATTGAAATTCAGTGTTTGTGTTGGCTCTTCTGGATTGTATGAGTCTTATGTATGACTAAATTCGCTTGAAATAATTGATAGTTGATGATGTAACCCAAAAATGGGCACTTTTGAATTGTATTGAATGGAAAGCGTATTTATATTTTATTTTGTCTACGTGAATAAATTTTATTTTGGAAAAATAAGAAATTAAGATATAATGTTAAATTAGCAAATCAGTATATTAAATCGAATAAACATATACTTATGCAACATATCTCACGTTGCGTTAAAATAAACATTGCACTGAGAGAAGCATGTTGCAAAAGGTAAAACGTTTATGCAACGTAGTCTAATGCAACAACATAACGTTGCAAAAGTGGTTAACTCTTATGCAACATACTCTAGATGAATGTCGCACGGCTTATGCGACACGTCCTATGCAACATTATCTTTTGCAACAAGCTGTATGTTGCACGAAGCTTACGCAACATCTTTTCACTCTTTTGCAACACACACTTGCATGTTGCAAGACGTATAAAAGTACGTAGTGTACGTTAGCCTTTGGCATAAACTTTGATAACAAATTTTGTTAATTTTTATCGTGTTTTATTTCTTTAATGTGACTATATATGTCAAAATATGCGTTTTATTTCTTTAAGGTGAAAATTGAGCGATTCATCCACAAGAGTCAGCATCAGTGCGAACAAGACAACTCATGTCGCATAAATGTCAATACTTAATTCCTTGATCTATATTGGAATATGTTGCTGAATTATTTTCAGGGGCACATGTCTGCGAGGTTCAAGATTTCATGGTTACCGTTGGGTATTCATTAGATAGGCACTACAGTAGGTGAAAATTATTAGTATACAACCAAACTCATAAATGTGCAACGTTTTCAAACATTTAGTAGCATGTACCTAACATTTGTTGCAATGATCAATCAAGAAGAATCTTATAAAACTTAGTTTCTCTACATGCATTGCTCACTGTTACAACTATCTGCGAAATTGTATCGGAAACTAACAAATCTGATCATGATTCAGAAACCTTGTGTGTTAATATTCTTCATCATTTTATTCAGTTTTGAAGCTGATGGTGCCAACTTGGTAACTAGACTTCCAGGCTTTTCTGGGTGTTGGAGTTTATGATGCTGAAGTTTATGTAACCTGAACTGCTTGTGAGTGCCAACAGGATTGGATTGTGAGTGTTTGTGAAAATTAGAAAGAAAACAGAAAACGCGTGACAAGAATCGCACGTGTGTAAACTGGCGCACTGAATGAAGAGATTGTTAACAGTTATGAGAAGCTATCAGCTTAGACTTATCCTTATGAACATATGCTTATCATCGGTTTTCTACTGATCTATGACTATTAGCTCAAGTGAATTAAGGTCCAATCAAGACTTAATAATCCACACACATATTCCGGTCAGTGTCTATGCGATATTAATACTCAACCTAATCTAAACAATCACGAATCCGATCAAGGTAGTGATAGTTATCCTATCCGTTACTCCTAATCATTCACCATAAATTCCATCAAATTAGTTTAACAATAGATAGTAAATTTTATGAGTAAGTCTGCGGTTCAAGGCTTCGCTTAATTATCTAATCTAACTATCATGCAATAAGCTTGGAATATTAATACTAAACTAGTCAAGCATTAAGAACAAAACCTCAAACATAATGTTCACAAGTTAAAGCCTAAATTGATAAAGTAAGTTAGCAAGACATGCTTTTATTAGACATCTCAAAATCTGTTTGTAAACAACAAGTCAAATCGGCAAGAACAAAGAAAAGCTTAGCGGAGTTGTTGTGTCTGCGCGTCAGCCTTCTGTTGCACGTCAATCTCTACTCTTGCGCGGATCCTGGAGTAACAGCGTCTCTAACTATCTAAGTAAATATCAGCGTGTCTATTAGTCAGCTAAATCTTCATATTTATACAAAGTTTCTAGTATTTTTAAGTTTGACCCAGTTTCTACCGGCGATCAGGGAGAAATACAGTCAGCATAAGGTACTTCTCATTCTCACTCATATGTTTTGTAGAGGTAATTTACTTGGATTGGTTCACATTATATATGTGAGTTAACTGCTGATTTGCACAGTGTTTCAAATTGCCGTACAAGTTTGTGGCGACCAAGTTCTGCTCTTCATCAATTCCTGCAGATTTGTTTTTCAACCTCAGGGACTAAAGGTTTACTCAAATGTTCCTCTGGCAAATGTAGATTTAGTTATCGAATTATCATACAAATTAACTCATCATATCACTAAGTACCTCACTCTAGTGTGTGATTGGTTCCTGACTCAAACCAGCAAGCTTATTCAGATTTGATGCGTAGTTGGTTCACGTTTCAGAGTTGTAACATCCCATGTAGCGTTTCAGTTTTTTTAGATGCCTATGAATGAAACTTTCGGATATTACTACTAGCCTACTATCACAAGGAATGTGCCTAACGCAAGGGATGCATGCATTCAATGAATAAATAGTTCCTCTACTCCACAGGGATAAATTCGTGTGTTCTGTGTTACCTGCGAAAAGACATGGAAGCTCATAAAACATCCCAGCAGCTTTGGAATGCGAGGGGATGCCTATATTTGCTTTCCCTTGCCCAGAAGAGTGTCCAAATAAGGCCAATGACAATGGTCATGAAAAACCGTGTGCCGTTATACCAAGCATTTCTCCAATATGACTAATGTTGTTTCCAGAAGCAATCGCCGAACTGCATAGAAAATTGTTGGGCGTAATTAGTGGGAAAGTCGTTCTTGGTTCGGTATACTGAGCTCTTTGATCAATTCCTGATTCCACTGAAATATGGTAAAATACCAATCAGCAAAAGCTCATAGGGTAACCAGCAGAAAAAATCAAGGAGTCTTACTTGTAAAGAGTAGAATTGGCTTATATATCTACAAAGTCTGCATCCAGATGAGCTTATATTGAAGGACTAGATACATCAAGTAGCCATCAATAGAAGGTTTTGAAAGTAATCATCAATAGAAGCTGACAAAAGAAAGTTTAAAATGTCAATACTAGGAACTGCAGTTGTGTAATCATAGAAAACTTCATATTTACATAAGTCTTAATAATGTTGCAAGGTTCCCAGTAACATGCATAGAGTATCTAAGAAAAAAAGTAGTTGAGAAATACTGAAATCCACCAATTACATACCAAACCAATCATACCCACCATATTCTGCACCTAGTAAATCCCCCCGAATTCAAAAAGAAGAAGCCAAGAGTGATATTGATTATCAAGGAAACAACTTGAAACCGCTGCAGTTAATCAATCAATTAAATGACTTATGAATTGCAGATGTGGTAAGTTAATACGTAACAGTAAACAAAGAGATAAATAAAATAACGAGCGTACCTGCAATGATGTTTCTGAATTAGATTTTCTATAGACTACCTGTTAGTTCCCTCCAAAAGTTTCTTGACGCCTTTAATAATTAACTCCCTTTTTGCAATATGAAAAAGAAAGTTCAATGACTGAGAATAGCTAGCATGGTCAATTAATAAGGAAGCTCCCGCAAGCCGCAGAACAAGTTCTAGATGATGAGGAACAGCTAGCATTGCCATTTGCTTGCTAGGAGTGAGATGACTTCATATTAACATTTAAGTCTTAGAAATGCTGCAAGGTTTCCAGTAACATGCATAGAGTATTTTAAAAAGTAGTTGTGATACATAATTGGAGTTAATAAACTATAAAAAGCAAGCATTGTTATCAAACATGTAACAAATCAGAAAAGTTCTCACACTTAGTAATGCCTAATTGTATCTGCCTGGAGGAATCAAGCATTCACCGTTAGTATTGCCTGCAATTAATTCAATATCGATTACTTGGTACCCGCATCATCAATTGCCCCCAAAAGCAAGAGCTTTTAATTTATAATAATGGATGCATAGTTCAGAGTTCAAACCACTCAGTGTTTTCTCATTCCTGACATCCCTATCTTCAGCAAGAATTGTCTTCACCTCGCCCGGAGCTGATTCATGACAATAAACACAAAAATACTTGAGGTTTTACTTCATACAGTAAGAACAACTAAGACACCTGATAAAGGAAAATTATTCACGTTTCATGTAAGCTAGTGCTGCAAAAATAGCACAGTGAAAAGGACGCTGAACCCTGCTAGCGCGCCAATGCAGATTTAGTACAATTACTCTTCCAGATGCTAAAAGAACCATTCACACGGTATTTGGATATACACTGGGTTGCACTGGCATAGGAAGTAAAATTGTACGCTTGCCATGTTAATATAGAAAGTGCAACTTTTCAAACTGGTTGAAATGGCTAGCAACTTACAGAACACTTTGATTACGATCGCATACTGGCCCCATACATCATAGGAGAAATGTAAGAAGTCCACCCACCAGGAAAAAATGTCATCTACGAGAAGGATAGAAAAACATTTGTTCAGCTTCAGGTAATAGTGGTAACATTTAAGAGAATAAAATGGATACAATCCTCCCAGCAAAAACAAAAAAACTAGACATACCAAATTTAATGAACGTACATGTGATTATCTTATATCAGATGTGAAACACAAATATGAAACGCATAATGACTAAGATCGGCGTCATACGTACAAAATCCCAATAAAGGATTCAACAGAAGTGGCTGGGTGAAGCTGTCTTTCTCTCTGAATTCGAAACTGCATACCAGATATTGAACAAATTACAGAAAGGAGATAAAACTGAACGGCCTCATAGGGGGTACCTTATCTCCGACAATAGCATGTCTTTCCCTCGTTTGGTCTCCAAGTTATTTGGTCGCTCCGTCGTGGATGGGTATATTGTCAGAAAGATTCAATCGTCACATAAAGACATCTTCAGCATCAGCAGAACTATTCGGCCTCTTAGGAGGAGCAACCATCCGATTTTCCTTGCCTCTGTTTCTCCGGCGGGTAACAGCCCTGCGGTGACCCTCTCCTATGTGCAATCTCCACAGTGCTTGACGTTCTTTCGAAGCTTGTCAGACTTTCCTCTCGCTGTCCAAAGATCTATCAAGGCTGACTCTATGCCCCTTCCTTGCGTCTTTAAAGAGTGTATTTTCTCCACTTTGTATTAGGTTGGGGTGTTTGTCCTCCCCTCCTGTCCTCTGTTTGTTCCAGGCACTTTTGAGCCTCTCTTTGTCTAGTGCCCTGCCGCTGACCTGTGTTTAGTGGCTTTCTTAATAAATTTAATTTAAAAAAAGAGAAGATAAAACAGAAATCATAACTCATAAATTGTGTAACACAAATATAGTATACATACCTCTAGCTGCCTGTTCCACGAACAAATGTAAAAACACAAGTCCACCGCATCCAATGAGTATCATCTGCAAGAAGTATTGAAAAACATTTATTCAGTTCAGGTGAAAGTGTTAACGTTTCAAAAATAAAGAAATACAATCCTTTTTGGTGAAGCTGTCTCTCTCCGAGTTCAAAACTGCATACCAGACATTGAACAAATTACACAAAGGACATAAAACTCAAATCATAACTCGTAAATTGTGTAATACAAACATAGTATACACACCACCTCTAGCTGCCTATTCCATGAACAAATGTAAAAACACATGTCCACCGCATCTAATGAGTAATGTCATCTGCAAGAAGGATAGAAAAAT
Organism: Sedum album; assembly: GCA_006409495.1. Classification (NCBI taxonomy): domain Eukaryota; kingdom Viridiplantae; phylum Streptophyta; class Magnoliopsida; order Saxifragales; family Crassulaceae; genus Sedum; species Sedum album. Next base: position 40,189 of record QZGG01002128.1, read on the forward strand.
ATTTGTTCAGTTCAGGTGAATGTGGTAACATTTGAAAATAAAGAAATGGATACAATCCTCTTTGGTGAAGCTGTCTCTCTCCGAGTTCGAAACTGCATACCAGATATTGAACAAATTACACAAAGGAGATAAAACTCAAATCATAACTCATAGATTGTGTAATACAAACAGAGTAATGCTCTTTTGAGACCCTCAATTTTGGGTGAGACCCTAAGACCCCAATCATGGCCGTTGATTGGGTTTGCTTTTAAGATCCAGATTGTGCCACGTGGAGGTGAGAGAACAAAAGCAACAATTTCTCTCACCTCCAATTTTTGAATTTCTCTAACCTCCACGTGGCACAATCTGGACCCCAAAAGCAAACTCAATCAACGGCCATGATTGGGGTCTCAGGGTCACACCCAATAGTAAGAGTCTCAAAAGAGCATTACTCAATACAAACATAGTATACATACCTCTAGCTGCCTATTCCATGAACAACTGTAAAAACACAAGTCCACCGCATCCAATGAGTAATGTCATCTGCAAGAAGGATAGAAAAACATTTGTTCAGTTCAGGTGAAACTACTAACATTTGAAAATAAAGAAATACAATCCTCTTTGGCGAAGTTGTCTCTCTTCGAGTTCGAAACTACATACCAGATATTGAGCAAATTACACAAAGGAGATAAAACTCAAAACACATAAAATGTTTAATACAAACATAGTATACAGACCTCTAGCTGCCTGTTCCATGAATAAATGTAACAACACAGATCCACCGCATCCAGTGAGTAATGTCATCTGCAAGAAGGATAGAAAAAAATTTGTTCAGTTCAGGTGAAAGTGGTAACGTTTGAAAAAAAAAGAAATGGATACAATCCTCTTTGGTGAAGCTGTCTCTCTCCGAGTTCGAAACTACATACCAGAAATTGAACAAATTATACAAAGGAGATAAAACTCAAATCATAATTCATAAATTGTGTAATACAAACATAGTATACATACCAGTAGCTGCCTGTCCCATGAAGGCATGAACAACTCTAAGAACACAGGTCCACCGCATCCAATGTGTAATGTCATCTGCAAGAAGGATAGAAAAACATTTGTTCAGTTCAGGTGAAAGTTGTAACATTTGAAAATTAAGAAATGGATACAATCCTCTTGGGTGAAGCTGTCTCTCCCCGAGTTCGAAGCTGCATACCATATATTGAACAAATTACACAAAGGAGATAAAACTCAAATCATAACTCAAAAACTGTGTAATACAAACATAGTAAACATACCTCTAGCTGCCTGTTCCATGAACAACTGTAAAAACATAGGTCCACTGCATCCAATGAGTAATGTCAACTGCAAGAAGGATAGAAAAATATTTGTTCAGTTCCAGTGAATGTGGTAACATTTAAAAATAAAGAAATGGATACAATCCTCATTGGTGAAGCTGTCTCTCTCCGAGTTTGAAACTGCATACCAGATATTGAACAAATTACACAAAGGAGATAAAACTCAAATCATAACTTATAAATTGTGTAATACAAACATAGTATACACACCACCTCTAGCAGCCTATTCGATGATCAAATGAAAAAACACATGTCCACCGCATCTAATGAGTAACGTCATCTGCAAGAAGGATATAAAAATATTTGTTAAGTTCAGGTGAAAGTGGTAATATTTGAAAATAAAGAAATGGATACAATCTTCTTTGGTGAAGCTGTCTCTCTCCGAGTTCGAATCTGCATACCAGATACTGAACAAATTACATAAAGGAGATGAAACTCAAATCAAAACTCATAAACGGTGTACTATAAACATAGTATACTAACAAGACGTGTCATGACATAATATTCAATATCAAATCTGTCGAATTTAATTTCCTTCATGACTCGTTAAAACATTCATATATTAGATATTTAACTACGAGAGGCATCTTTAACAACTTAATGTTACCCTTATGGCAGTCTGACCGAACGCGTGTGTCAAAATGATCAGACCCACCATTTTCTGCACTAATCTTTCCTAAATTGATTCCATCTATTTAAGGACAAACTCAACTCAACTTGCCAAATGACCAACATCGGCTTCATACACACGAAAACGCAATATATGATTCCACAGATGTGGCTTGGTGAAGCTGTTTTTCTCTCCGGGTTCGAAACTGCATACCAGATATTGAATAAATACACAAAGGACTTACAACTCAATTCAAAAGCTGTGTAATACAAACATGGTATACATGCCTCTAGCTGCCAGGTCCATGAACAAATGTAACTATACATGTCCACCGCATCCAGGTAATAATGCCATCTGCAAGAGGGATAGAAAAACATTTGTTCAGCTTAGGAAAGATAACATGGGTAACATTTGAAGAGAAAGAAATGGATACAATCCTCCCAACAAATATACTATTAATAAACTAAAATTTCTTGAGTGTTTGTAGCTACATTTGTTCGCCTGACTGCAGCAATGAACCTAAAGAGGGATAGGACCATCTAAGGTATGCTGAAGAATTCATGGTACTTTTTTAAGAACCTGCAAAACAAAACTAGACATACCAAAGTTAATAACCATACAAGTGATAATCTAATATCAGATGTTAACACACAGAAAATTATATGCCCAATGACCAAGACCAGCTTCATACACGCAAAAATCAAAAAATTATGTTTACTTTTCATAATAAATAACAAATGAACCAATCCTTGCTATCAGGAAATCCCAAAAATTGCCAATCACAAACTACTCACTAAACTCATCTCAAACTGACTAGAAATTGACAGATTCCATCATAAACTCAACGATTAAACATTCACTTGAAATTTCCAATCAAGTTTGCTTCACTTTGAAGCAAAGTCTAGTGTACTCTAAAGTTCGTGTTTAGATCCTTTACGAACATGATAAATGAGTCGATTGTATGACTAATCACTTCATTATCACTTCTAATAGTGTAATATAGCATAACTCAACGATTAAACATTCACTTGAAAGTTCGAATCAAGTTTGCTTCACTTTGAAACAAAGTGCTAGTGTACTCTAAAGTTCGTGTTTAGAGCCTTTACGAACATGATAAATGAGTCAATTGTATGACTAATCACTTATCACTTCTAATAGTGTAATATAGTATAACTCAAAGATTAAACATTCACTTGAAAGTTCGAATCAAGTTTGCTTCACTTTGAAACAAAGTGCTAGTGTACTCTCAAGTTCGTGTTTAGAGCCTTTACGAACATGATAAATGAGTCAATTGTATGAAAAATCACTTCATTATCACTTCTAATAGTGTAATATAGTATAACTCAACGATTAAACATTCACTTGAAAGTTCGAATCAAGTTTGCTTCACTTTGAAACAAAGTGCTAGTGTACTCTCAAGTTCGTGTTTAGATCCTTTACGAACATGATAAATGAGTCAATTGTATGACTAATAACTTCATTATCACTTCTAATAGTGTAACATAGTATAACTCAACGATTAAACATTCACTTGAAAGTTCGAATCAAGTTCTTCACTTTGAAGCAAAGTCTAGTGTACTCTAAAGTTCGTGTTTAGATCCTTTACGAACATGATAAATGAGTCAATTGTATGACTAATCACTTCATTATCACTTCTAATAGTGTAATATAGTATAACTCAATGATTAAACATTCACTTGAAAGTTCGAATCAAGTTTGCTTCACTTTGAAGCAAAGTGCTAGTGTACTCTAAAGTTCGTGTTTAGATCCTTTACGAACATGATAAATGAGTCAATTGTATGACTAATCACTTCATTATCACTTCTAATAGTGTAATATAGTATAACTCAACGATTAAACATTCACTTGAAAGTTCGAATCAAGTTCTTCACTTTGAAGCAAAGTCTAGTGTACTCTAAAGTTCGTGTTTAGATCCTTTACGAACATGATAAATGAGTCAATTGTATGACTAATCACTTCATTATCACTTCTAATAGTGTAATATAGTATAACTCAACGATTAAACATTCACTTGAAAGTTCGAATCAAGTTTCGCTTCACTTTGAAGCAAAGTCTAGTGTACTCTAAAGTTCGTGTTTAGATCCTTTACGAACATGATAAATGAGTCGATTGTATGACTAATCACTTCTAATAGTGTAATATAGCATAACTCAACGATTAAACATTCACTTGAAAGTTCGAATCAAGTTTGCTTCACTTTGAAACAAAGTGCTAGTGTACTCTAAAGTTCGTGTTTAGATCCTTTACGAACATGATAAATGAGTCAATTGTATGACTAATCACTTCATTATCACTTCTAATAGTGTAATATAGCATAACTCAACGATTAAACATTCACTTGAAAGTTCGAATCAAGTTCGCTTCACTT
>QZGG01002129.1:0-44337 GCA_006409495.1 Sedum album
GGAGAGAGGAGGCAAAAGGAGCGGGGCGAGCGGGGAGCAGAGAGGGAGCGAGGAAAAAGACGAAGCGGAGGGGAAGAAGGGAAGGAGAAGGAGCCCGCGACCCGCAACAGAGAGAAGAGGAGGGAGGCAAGCACAGAGGGGGGGGCGGAGAAGAGGGCGCCCGGGGGGCGGGCGAGGGGAGGGGAGCGAAAGGCCCAAGGAAGGGAGGGCCCGAGGGGGCCAGGGCAGGCGGGGCATAGCGGGCAGGGAGGACAGCGCGCGCGGGGCGGGGGGGGGAGAAGAGAGAGGCAGAAAGAGCGGGCCCGAAAGGACCGGGCCCAAGAGGGAAAGCCCAAGGCAGGGGGCCGGGCGAGACAAGAAAAGAGAAAGCCCCAAGGGCGCCAGAGGCGAGGAGCCCAAACGAGGGAGGGAAGAAAGCCGCGGCGAGGGGGCGGGGCGAGGGCGCCGGCGACGGCCCCGGCGGCAAACGCCGAGGCGGAGGGGCAGAGAGAAAGCGAGGAGCAACGAGAGAACAAGAGCCAGGGGGCAGCAGAGCGAAAGGAGGCCGGGGGGCGGGCCGAAGAAGCAAGGGACGCGAGCGGGAGCAAACGGACGGCAAGCCGGGGCGGGCCGGGAGGAGCCCCCAGAGCACCGGCGACGGCGAAGAGGCCAGGAACGAGAGCAGAAGCAGGCGCAAGGAGGCCAGAAGAAGGGAGCCCAGGGGGGCAGCGGGGCCGGGGAGAGACCAAAGGGCGGGGGCGACCGAGCCGGCAGAACAACGCAAAAGAGAAAGAAGGAGCGGGAAGGGCGGCAGGCGCGGGCCAAGGGCGAAGGACCAGGGGGACAAAGAAGAAGCCCGGGCGGGACAGGAGGGCGGCGGCAGAGAGAGAGAGAGAGGAGCGAGGGGGCAAGGACGGAGAAGGACAGGGGGGGCAACAGCCCGGCCGAGCGGAGAGAAAAGGAGCGCAGGAGCCGGAACCGAGCGGACCGGGGAGCGCAAAGCCCAAGGGGGCGAGGAAGAGCGGAGCGAAGGGAGGAGGGGCGAGAAGGAGGGCGGCGGGGAAGACGAAGCGCGAAGGCCGCAGGCGGAAGGGCGACAAGAGCGCGGGCAGGGGAACCCAGGGGAGGGACCCGAAGGCAGGAGGGAACAGGGGCGGGGCCAAGGGAAAGCCCGGAGGAGAGGAAAGAGGGAAAAAGGGCGGGCGGGGGGGGAAGAAAAGCCGGCGGAGCGGAAGGCAGGGAGGGAAGGGAGGCGGAACGAGGAGAGCGGGAGCCACGGGGGGGAAGAGGAGGCGAAGCAAGAACAAGAAGAGGGCGAGGGGAACAGCGGGCACAAGCCCGGGAGGAGAGGGCACGAAGAGACCGAGGGAGAAGGAAGGCGACGCAGGCACAGCCAGAGCAGGAAGGGGGGAAGCCAGAGGAGGCAAGGAGACAGGGCGGGGGCGAAGGCGAAGGGAAGGGGGAGAGAAAAGCGGGCGAGGGCCGGCAGCAGAGCCAGAGGGAGCGCAGGCAGCAGAGGGAGCAGCGCCGGAGCGAGGGCAAGAGCGAGAGCGGCACGAGCAGCAAGCGCGGCACGAGCAGCAAGAGGGGCACGAGCAGCAAGAGCGAGAGCAGCAAGAAGAAAACCGGGAGGCGGGGAGCCAGGAACGGGGCAGAAAGACCAAAGGAACAGAGGAGGGGGCACGAGGGAGGGGACCAAAGAGGAGCGGCCAGGGCCGAGAGAACCGAGCACGAAAAGACCCCGAGAGGGGGAGAGGGCGAAGCGGAGCGAAAAGGGGGGCAGGAGACGGGAAAGGAAAACGAGGAGCCCCACACGAGGGGGGGAAGAAGGGAGGGGCGGAGAAGGAGCAAGGAAGAGCCGGCGGGCGGCGAAACAGGAGGGAGGGAACGCAGAAGGCAGGAGACACGGGGAGGAAGGGCAACGAAAGAGCGGAAGGAAAGGGCGCCCGGGGGGCAAGCAGGGGAGAACCAGAGGCGGGCGGGGAGAAAGGAGCACGAGAGAAAGAAGCACGAGGAGGCAGACGCAAGAGAAGGGGAGCAACCCCGGGGGCGGGCGGGAAGGGGGAGAACGGAACCAAAAAGGCGCGGGCGGCAGCAGCAAGCGAAGCACGGCGCGCAACCCAGGAGGCCAGGGGAGCAGCAAGCCAAGCACGGGGCACGGGGGGGGGGCGGAGCAAGGAAGAGAGCGCGGACGGGGAGGACGGAGAGGGCGCGGAGGGCGCGAAAAAGGGAGGCGAGGGGGGGGGGGGAGGAGACGGAGGAGAGCGAGGAGAGGGAGAGGCAAAGAGGGCGGCGGAGAACGGAGGGAGGGGACCCCAGAAGCGGGAGCACCGCCCAAGAGCAGGGGGCCGCCAGAAACAGAACCCCAGAGGGCGGCGAGAGAAGCGCCGAAGGGGCCAGAGCAACGAGAAAGAGAGGCGGGAACCAGAAAGAAGGCAGGGCAGAGGGAGGAGACCGAGCCAGAAGGGGCGCAACGCAAGCAGGGAGGGGGGAAGCAGCAAAGAGGGACCGGGGCGAACGCGGGCGGGAACGCACGAGAGGCGCGGGAAACAAAGAGAAGAGGGGGACGAACGAGAGAGCCAACAACAAGAAGAAGGAAAAGGCGGGAAGAGAGGAACGCAGGAACAGGGGCAAGCGCAGAGGGGCGAGAGCAAGGGGGACGCAGGAGGGCGAGGAAGCAGGGCGGCGAACAGAAGAAAAGGAGGGAAACACGGGCGCGAAAGGGCGCGGAGCAGAGGCCACGGGGGAAAACACCCGGGGGCGGAAGAAGGCGCCAGGAGAGAGCGGAGCCAGACAGAAGAGCAGGAAAAAGGGAGACAAAGGGGGACGGGGACGGAGGAGCGACAAGAGGGCGGAAAAAGGAGCGAAAAAGAAAAAAGGGAGAGAGGGGACCCGGCCGAAGGAAGAAACCAGGGCAGAGAGGGGGGAAGAGAGGCCAGGGGAGAGAGGGGAAAAAGCACGAGCGCGGGGAAAGGGGCGAGACAGCGGCCCGGGCGCAACGCAGGGCGGGAGACAAAGACGCCGGGGGGCCGCGGGGCGGAGGGGAAAGCGGGCGCAGAACAGGGAGGGGGAAGCAAACGCAGGGGGAAGGGAAAGGGAGACGGAGGCAAGGGCGGCCCGGCGGAAGCAGAGAGAGGCAGAGCGGAAAGAGGGGACAAGAAGGGCGGGCAAAAGGGACGAGGGCGCCCGCGGGGAGAGGGGGGCCAGAAAGGGCAGCGAGCGAAGAAAAAGCGCGACGAACGAAGGGAGCGGAGCGAAGGGGAAAAGGGAAAGAGGGGGACAAGGGAGACGGGGCGGCACCACGGGGGGAGAAGCCGGGAGGAGGAAGAGGGGAGAGACCGGGGACGCGAGGGGGAAAGAGGGGCGCGCGCCAAAAAAGCAGGGGGGGGACCGCCGCACAAAGCCAAGAGGGGGGGCGAAGGAACAAGAGAGGGAGGAAGGGGCCAGACGGAAAAGGAGAAGGAGGGAGACGGGCCGGGGCCACAGAAAAGGGAAGCGGGGGGACAAGAGAAGCAGAAGGGAGGGAGAGGAGGCAAGAAGCGAAGGCGAGGGGCGGGAGAAAAAGAAGAGAGCAAGGAACGGCCAGGAAAGGGGGCACGGGAGGCAGCCAAGGGGCGGGAGCGGGGGAGAGCAGGGAAAAAGAGGAAGCCGGGGAGCAAAGGAGGGCCGGCGAGGGCGAGGAGGGAAGGAGGCAAGCAGCCACGGGGGAGCGGAGGGAACAAAAAGGGGGAGGGGGCCGCCAGGGAGCAAGAAGGGCGAGGGGGAGAAGGAGCAGGAGCAGCCAAGAAGAAGGGGGGCCAGGGGGCAAAGGAACGAGGGGAAGACCGAGGGAGGCGAACAACGGAGGGCAGAGGGAGAAGGCGGACCGGGCAAGGCAGAGAGGGGAGCGCGGACCGAGGAACGGGGAGAGGCCCGAAACGCACAAAGAAAAAAGGAAGGGAGGGAGACAAAAAGAGAAGCAACGGAGACAAAGCGGGGGGGCGAGAACGGCAGACCAAGCAAGCGAAGAGGGAGGACGGAGGAAGCGAGCGAACACGACGGGAAAAGGGCGCGGCGGCGCAGAAACGAAAGGGGCCAAAGGGGCCGGGAAAGGGGGGCGCCCAGGGGACCCGGGGGAGCGAGCGGCAGGAGGAGCCCGAGGCAGGGAGCGCGCGGGGCGAGAAAGCCAAAGAAGAGGGGCGAACCAGGGCGGCGGACGCGGGGGCAAAGGCGAGAAAGGGGGGGAGCGGAGAGGGCAGGAGAGGGCGAGGAGGCAGAGGAGCAGGGCCGAGGGGAGCCCGGGGAAGGCCAGAGGCGAAGGGGCGAGCGGAGCGAGGCAGGAAAAAGAAGGGAGGCAAGACAGGGCGGAGGGACGCAGAGGGGCGAGAGGGGAGGGGAAGCAGAGGGGAAGCAAGCGAGAGGGAGGGAAGGCCGCCAGGAGGGGGGGCGAGCAAAGAGCACGCGGGGGGGGGGGAGCGGCCAAAGCAGGCCCGCAGGAGAGACGGACCCAGGGGGGCGCAGCCGGCGAGAAAAAGAGGCAGGCGCGGCAGAAAAAAGAGGAGGGAGAACCAAGAAAGAGGGCGGGGGCGAGGCAGCCCGGGCCGCAGGCAAGAAGGGGGGGAGCCAACCCGGAGGAAGCAAGAGAAAAGGCAAAGCCCGGAGGAGACACCAGAGCGGGCGCGGGGAGGGAGAGAGGGAAGAGAGCGGCCGGGGCGGGAAAGCGCGCGGCGGAGGCAAAAGCGGGGCGGAACGCGGAGCCCCCCGGGCCGGGCAGGGAAGAGAGGAAAGAAAGAAAAAAAGGAGGGGGGGCAAGACGGAAAGCGGAGGGGAACGGGCCAGAGCCGAGGCGGCCGGCGGAACCAGAGCACAGCCCGGAGCGGAGGAAAGAAGAGGAAGGGAGACAGGGGGGGAAAGACGGAAGGAGCGGGAAGAGAGGAACCAGGGCGGGAGGGCCGAGCGCCGGGAAGGGACAAAAGAAGGAGCGGGGGCGGGCGGCAACAAGGGCGGAGCGGGAGGGGACCGCGCAGGAGGAGGCGAACCCAGAGGAAGGGCGGACCAGCGGGCAGAGAAAAAAGAACGAAGGGAGCGGGAGGAGGCCCAAGAACGGCGGCGAGGGCGGCCGGAAGCCGAGGAGGAGGCAGCGGCGGCGCACGGGCCGGGAAGAGCCGGGACAGGGAGGAAGAGCCAGAAAGGCAGGGCGGGAAGCGGGCGGAGGCGAGCGCGGGCGGGCCGGGGGAAGAAAGGAAGGAGCCCAAAGAAGCGAGCGGGCGGGAGGGGGGGAAGCGCGCGGGAGGGAGCAAGGGGGAGAGGCCGAAGCCGCAGGACGAAGGGAAGCGAAAGGAGCGCGAGAGGGAGCAGAAGAGCCGGGCAAGGGGCGAGAAGGCGGGACGGGAACGAAACGAGAGCGGGGGAAGCAGAGGGAAGAGGGGAGGAGACAGGCGGGACCGGGCGAAAAAACCGAGCCGGGGGACCAACCACACAGGGGCGAACCAAAGCCAAGGCGCGCGCGAGACGGGCCGCAAAAAACCCGAGGCGGGCGGAGGCGGCCCCCAACGAACGAAGAGAGCGGGGCGGAAGGGCCACAGAGGAAAGCGAGCACAAGGGGGCAAAGAAAGAGCCCACGGGGGCGCGAGAAAGAGGGGAAAGGGGCGCAAGAGCAGGGGAGGGAAGAGGGGACCCAGCGCCGGGGGGGGAAGAAACCCGCCACGGCAAGGGGGGGGGCACAAAAAGCAGACAGGAGAGAACAAAGCCAGGGGGCACGAAGAGGGCGAAGAGCGGGCCCGAAGGCAAGGGGAGGAGGGGCGCCGCGGCCGCGGAGAAAGACGAGCAAACAAGGCCCAAGCAGGGGCCGGGCGGAGCGGAGCAGCCAGAGAAGAGACAAAAAGAAACCCCAGAGAGGGGAGAGCGGGCGGGGAAGGAGAGCGCAAGGCCAGCGACGGGGCAGGAGAGAGCGGACAACGAGAAGCCCGCGGGGGCCGAGCCAGGGCCGCCACCACCGCCAACCCCAGGGAGAGGCAGGCAGGAGACACGGGGAGGGAGGGGGAGAACCCAAGGACGCGCGGGCGGAGCCAGGAAACAACGCGCAGAGAGCGGGGGCCGGGGGAAGAGACAGGAGCGAAACAAGCAACCGAGGGAGAGGGGAAGACCCAAAAGAGGCGGCCAAGGGAGCAGGGCGGGGGCCAAGGGAAGGCAGAGGGAGAGGAAGAAGCCCGGGCAAAGAGAGAGGGGGGCGGGCGACCAGAGGGCGGGGGAAGACGAGAGAGAAGGACCGCGACGACAAAGAGGACGACACCCGGGAGCGGGAAAGAGCGAGGGCGGGGGAACCCGGGGAAGGGCGGGAAAGGAGGAGACGCCAAAGGCGGGGGCAAAGAGGGGAGAAAACGCGCGGGGGGAAAAAAAGGGGAAGGAAAGAGCCCACGGAAGGGAAGGGGGGCCAGGAAGCGAAGAAAGAGGGAGAAGGCGGGAGCGCGCGCAAGAGCGCGCGCAAGGCGAAAAGCCAGGAGGGGAAGAGGGCCCCGCACGGAGGCCGCCGAAAGGGCAGGGAGGGAGCCGAAAGAGGGCAGGGCAAGGGGAAGGGGGGAGGCACCAGGGACGAAGAGCCCCGCGAAGCAGCCAGGGCGGAAGGGGGAAAGCGCCCAACGCAGAAGGGGCGAAGGCGGAGGGGCAAGGCCGACGGGAGGCACGCCAAGGGGACCCGCCAAGAAGGCGAGGGGAAGGGCGCGGGAGCAAGGGAAGCGCAGCAGCCAGACAGAACGAAGGGGGGAGAGGCAGAGGAGAACAGAGGAACAGGAAGAACGAGCAGGCGGAGGGAGACGAGAACGCAGAGGGAAGAAAAGAGAGGGAGGAGGGAAGCAAAGAGGCAGGGACAGACAAAAGGAGGCGGGGAGGGGGAAAAAGCAAGAGACGGCGAAGGGCGAAGCAGGAGCAACGAGGACAGAAAGAAAGCAGGGGGCGAACGCGGGGGGGGGCAAGGGAAGAGCGAGGAAGAGGCAGCGACGCCCGGGAAAGGGGAGAAGAAGGGGACCGGGGGGGGACAGACAAGGCAGGACAAACGGAGGAGCAGGACGCGGCAACCGGGGAGGCGAGGCCACCGCGGAGAAAGAAAAGAACGGAAAGGCAAGCAAAAGACGGAAGAGCAGGGCGAGACAGGGAGACAAAACGGCGACCCCGAGCACACGCAAAGGAGCCGGAGACAGGCAAGGGAAAGCCAAGCCGCAAAAAAAGGGGAGCGAGGGACAGCAGCAGGGGGCAAAGGCCGGAAGGCCAGAGGGAGCAGGACCGCAGGGCAGAGAGGGGAGGGCAGAAACGGGGAGAGCGGAAAAGAGAGGGGCGACGGAAGAAAAAAGACAGAGAGGGGAGAAGCAGAACCAGAGAAGACGACCCGAAGCGAAAGGCAGACAGGGGGCGCAGACACGAGGGGAGGGGGAGAAGAGAGAGAGGGACAGCCCAGAGGGGCGAGAAGGGGAGAGACCAGGGGGGCGGGGACAGAAGGGCCGAGAAAAAGGGGAAAGGCCCGACCGGGAGGGCGGGGGAACGAGGGAGGGACGGAAGGGGAAGGAACCAAGGAGGGGACGACGAAACCGAGAAAGCGAGCACGGAGCCAAGGGGAGGACCGCGACAGGAGAGACCGCAACAGAAAACGGAAGAGGAACGGCAGCAAGGGAGGGAGGGCAGGAGGGCCGCAGAGCAAAGGAGGGACGCGAAAGAGAGAGGAAGAGGGAGAAGACAAAAGGGGGCAAGCACCGACAGAACCAGAAGCGCCCAGAGAGGACGGGGGAGGCACAGGGCAGGGGAGGGGCAGAGGCGAAGGGAAAGCGAAGCAGGGGAAGGCGAAAAAGGCCCCGGGGGAAAAAGAGAGAGGGCGCCGACGGGACCCGGAAGAGGGGAAGGAGCAACGGAAGGCAGAGAGCAGGCGGGCGGAAGGCGACAGGAAGAACAGAAGCCAGAGGACGGAACGGGAAGACCGAGGAGAGAGAAGAGCAGAAGAGGAGGGAGGCGGCAGAGGGGGAGGCCGAGAGGAGAGAGCCAGGCAGGGGGACGGCAGGGGACGAGAGAGAGAAGAGCCAGCGGGAGAGAGAGCAGCAGCGACAGCCAGAAAGCCGGAGGCGGGGGAAGAAGCGGGGACAGGGGGGAAGGGGGGGGGGAGGGAGCAAAAAGAAGAAGCGACGGCAACCGAGAGGCCCGGAGGCACAGCCAGACAGAACAGAGAAAGGACACGGGGAAAGGGGGACAAGGAGCGAGAGCAGCGGGGGCGGGAGCGAAACGGAGGGCAAAAGAGGGGAAAGCGGCCACAGGAAAAGGACCGGCGGGGGAGGGCCGGGGAGAGCCAAAAACGGCGCAGCAACAGGCGGACAGGGGGGAAGGGGGAGGGAACCAGAAAAGGGGGGGAGAGCCGGAGCGAAGCGGGGCGAGGGAAGCGGCCGGGAGGAAGAGGAGGAGGGAGGAACCCGGGAGACCAGCCCAGGGGGGGGGAAGGGAGGGCCCCAAGGGGGAGAAAAAGACCCACAACCCCGGGGGGAGCCGGCACGGGGAAGAAGAAGGCGAAAAAGGAAGAAAGAGAGGGAGAAGGGGAGGAGGCGGCGCCGGAGGAAAGAGAAGGGGGGGCGGCGGCGGGACACGGGACAAAAGAAAAAAGAGGAGGAAGGAACGGGGACACGGGCACGAAAAAAAAGCCGGGGGAGCAGAGGGGGGAGGAAGAAAAAGGGCGAAGCGGAAGAGAAAAGCGGAAAAAGAAAGAAGAGGAACGGGGCCCGGGCAGCGACCAGGAGCCCCACAAGGAGGGGACAGACGAGGGCGAGGCAGAAGGGGAAAGAGCAGGGGCCGAGGGAGAGAACAGAGCGGAGGGGCGGACACAAAGGGGAGAAGGGGCACGGACGCGAAAGGGGCGGGGACAGGCAAAAAAGGAGGCGAGAGCGCGGCGGGAAGAAAGGGGGAGCAGGGAGGAGGAGGAGGGGAACCGGAGGAGAAGAAAGAAAAGGAAGACGAAAGGAGAGGCGGGAGGGCAACAGAGAGCGAGGGCGGCGCACAAAGCACGAAAAGGGGGCGAGCAGAGGCGGGGCCGGGCGGACGAGGAAACACGGAGGAGACGAGAACGCAGGCCGGAGCGAGCAGGGGAGCCAAGGGGGAAAGGAGGGGAGGCGGCGGCAGCAAAGGCGAGGCACAAGAGGGAGGGCAAGAAAGGAAAGGGAAGGAGGAGGAAAGCCGAAGGCAACGAGGGGACGGCGGGAAAAAAAGGAAAACCCCGAGCGCGAGGCGCGGGGAGCCGAGAAAACGACCCACGGGGCAGAGAACCAGGGGGGGAAAAGAGAGAGCCGGAACGGAAGAAGACGAGGAGAGAGAGGGAGAAGGAAAGAGAAGGAAGAGGACGGAGGAAGCAAAAAGAGAGCGGAGGGGAAAAAAAAGAAGGGAGAGAAAGAGAAAGAAGGACACAGAGAGGGCGGAGCAGGAGAGGGAGAGGAGGGAGGGAGCAGGGGACAAAAAAGAAAGCCACGGGGGGCAGACGGGGGACAAGCCAAAGGCAGCAGGCCCGGGGGGACACAAGCAAAAAAGGAGGCGGAAGGGCGACAAGAAGAGAAAAAAAGAAGAGAGGGGAGCAAAAAGGAGGGACAAAAAAAGAGGAGAAGAGCGGCGGGGGGCGAAGGAAGGGCACAGAGAGAGAGGCAAAAAAGAAGCGAGCGGAGGCAAAGCAGAAGCGAGAGGGGAGGGCCGAAGGAGGAAGAGAAGGGAAAGCACGAAGACGCGAAGAAGGACAGAGGAAGGGACAAAAAGAAGGAAAGGGGAGAAACCGGAAACGCAACAGGGCGAGGACAAGAAGGGCAAAACCGGAGGGAAACCCGAACAGGCGGGCAGAAGGGAGAGCGGGACAAGGAAAAAGAGAGGGGCAGGCCGGAAGGCGAGGAAAAAGCGAGGGAAGGGCGGAACAGGCAGAGACAAAAGGAAGGCAAAGCCAAAGGGCAGGGCGGAGGGACGGAAAAGAAAGGGCACGGGAGGGGGAAGGGAGCCGAGAAGGGAGGGGGCCCCGCCAAACGAGGCGAGCAAAAAGGGAGGAGGGGGCCGAGCCAGGGCGAACGAGCGAGGGGGAGGAGGGAGCAAAAGGGGGAGGGGGAGACGAAGCAGAAGAAACCGGCAGGGGCGCGGCGGGGGAGCGAAGGCGAAGGAGGGAAGAAAACACGCGGGCAGGGGGGAGAAGGAAGCCAAACAAAAAGGAAAACGGGGGCAAGGCGAGAGGGGGAAGAAAAAAGAGAGGAACCAGGGGACAGAAGGGCGAGGCGGAGGGGGGGACGCGGGGAGGGGGGGGAAGGGGAGAAAAAAAAGACGGAGCCGAGAGGAGCAACGAAGAACGAGAGAACGAGAACCAACGCAGCGCGGCGCAGGAGCGGAAGCAAAAGAAAAGAAAGAGGGAAGAGAGGAGCGAGGGGGCAGAGCAGGGGAGCAACGGAAAGCGGGGGGGCAGAAGACAGAAAAACAAAGAAAGCAGAGGAGGAGGGGGAGGGGGAAAGCGCAAGGGGCAAGGGGGGGAGAAGCGGAAGGGGGAGAGAAAGAGAGCGAAAAGAGCAAGGCGAGAGGAGGCCAAGCGAAGAGGGAAGGGCGCGAAAAAAGAGCAGAAAAAAACAAGGGAGCGAAGAAAGCAGCAAGAGGAGAGGCAGCCCGAAGGGGGAGAGAACAACAAAAAGAGCGGCGAGCCAAGAAAGAGGAAGAGGAGGGACGCAAGAACAAAGGCCACGAAGAGCGCCAGGGGCAAAGGCAGACCGAACCAGGAAGAGAGAAACGAGGGAACGAAGGAACCCAGGAAGGGAGACAAGGCGCGGGAAGAGGAAGGCGAAAAAGGCAGGGGGGGGGAGGGCGGAAGGAACCAGGAAGCGGGCAGGGAGGGTGAAAAGGCAGAGGCGAACCAACAACGGAAGGAGAGAGGGAAAGAGCAAAGAGGCGCCCGCGAAAAAGGGGGGAGGGGAGGGGCAAGGGGAAGGGAGCCGAGACGAAACAGAAAGGAAAAGAAGGAGGGCGGGAGGCGAGAAAAACGAGAAGGAGGGAGAAGGGAGAACGAGAAAGAGAGAGAAGAGAGACCGAGGCCAGGGAGGAGAGAGCAAAACAAAGGAGAGAAGAAGGGCAAAGAAACGAGAGAAAAGGGGAAAGACGCGAGGGCGGCAAGGGCAAGAGAGGAGGCAGGACGGACAGACAGGGAGAGAGGAAGGAACGGGGGGCAAGCGGGGGGCGGGGAGGCGCGAGAGCGGGAGGAGAAGAAACGCGCAGGGCCAGGGCGGGAGGAGAGAGGGAAGCGAAAACAACCAGCAACGAGAACCCAAAAGAACCAGAGGGCGGAAACAACAGCGAGGCCGAAGGAAGGGAAGAGCGGAGAAGAGAGAGGAGGGGGGCGGGAGAGACGCGCGGCAAGCACGGGAACCGACGGGGAGCACAGCGAGACAAAGAGAAGCGGGGAGACGAGCAAGGACACGAAAGGGGCGGGGGGGGAAAAGAGGGGGACGGAGAGGGCCAGAGAAACCAGGGACAGGAAGACCGGCAGAAACACGGAGGGGGGCGGGGAAAGGAGCCCCCGAAGAGGGGGCGCGGGGAAACCGGGGAGAAGACGGGAGGAAAGAGGGGGAGGAGCAGAAAAGGGAGCCAGAAAGCGAGGCAAAGAGCAGCAGCCAAAAGGCCGAGACAAACGCAAGGAGGCGGGCAGAAGAGAACGGAAAAGGAAGGGAAAGAGGGCGGGGCCGGGGAACGAACAAAAAAAGGGGGGGCCCGGGGGAACAAAGAAGAGGGCGGGGGGGGCGGCGCCCCGGGGGCAGGGGAAAAAGAGAGGAAAAAAGGAGAGGAGCCAACCGCAGACCCGGGGGAAGGGAGCGGACAACAGCGGGGCGCGAAAAGGAAGGGGAGGCGAAGCAGAGGAGCGAGGAAGCGCCGAGAGGCGCAGAGGGGGACAGTGAGGGGGCGGGGAGGAAAGAAGCTAGGACCAAAGAGGCCGCGAGAAAGAGCGGAAGGGAGCAGAGCGGGAAGGGGACGGACGGGGAAAGAACGCAAACGGGGAGAACGGGAGGAGAAGACGAGAGGAGGACAAGGCGGCAGGGGCAGGGAGCAAGAGGGAAAGCCCAAGAACGAGAAGGTGGGGGCCAGGGCACGAGAAGGGAGACAGGGAAAGGGACGAAAAGAGGGCAGGAGCCCCAGAGGGAGGAGAAAAGGAAAGCACGACAGAGGGCGAGAGGGAGAAAAGGGACGGGAAGGAGAGCGAGGAAGGAGAGGAGAGGAGGCGCACGGAGAGACCGGAAAGAAGGGGAAAGAGCAGGGGGGAGAGGGCAAAGGGGAGAAACCACGAAGGGGAGGGGCAGCAGGGGAGAGACACGAGGGCGGAGAGAAGAACGGCGAGACGAAAGGCGGACAGGAAGAGAAAAGGAACAGGGCGAAGAGCGGCGACGAACAGCACGGAAAACAGGGGGAAAAGACGGGGACGAGAGGGGGGGAGCCAAAACGGGAGGAAACAGCGGGAAAACCAAAAAGAGGGGGGGGGGGGAACCCGGCAACAGAGACGAAAGAGAAAGGACGAGAGAAACGGGGGGAAAGGGGAAAAAGGAGAAGGCGCCCGGGGCGACGAAGCGAGGCGAACGACCACCACAGGCCGAGAAGGGAGGGGGGAGGGGAAGGGGAAGCCGGGCGACGGCGCAAGGGAGAAGGGACAGACCGAGAAGCGCGACGAGAAAGAAGAGGCGGGGAAAGGGGGGGGAGAGAGGGGAAGCCGGCGAAGACCCGAAGGAGAGCCGAAACCGGCGAGGGGAAAAAAAAAAGCGAAAGGACGGGGGGGCGAAGAGCACGCGGCCGCCAGGAGGGGGGACACCAAGGAGGGGGACCGCAAAGGAAAGAACAAAAAGGGGGCAGGAAGGGGGAAGGACGAAGCACGGCCCAAGGCGGAGGGGCCGGGGCGGGGAGAGAACGAGGACCGAAGGCGAGGGAGGGGCAGAAGGAGCCGGCGCAGGGGAGACGGAGCCGACCCGGGAGAGAGGCAAAAGGGAAGGAAGGCGGAGGAGGCAACGAGAGGACGGAGAAGGGAGAGAAGGCGCAAGAAAGAGGCGAAGGAGGCGAGCGAGGAGAGAGGGGCGGAGGGAGGCCGCAAGAGGGGGCGGGAAGGGACAAGGCCAAAGGGCAAGAAGCAAGGCAGAAGGAAAAGGAAGGAAAAAGAGGAAAAGAAGAGCCGCCGGGCGAAAAAGGGGGGAAAACGGGCGACGGAGCCGCAGGAGAGGACGAAGGAGAGGAAGGGGGGCGAACCCGAGACAGAAACAAAGACAAGGCGAAGCGGGGGAAAAGAACGCGCGGAAGAACCCGAAGGACAAAGAAAAAGAAAGGAGGCGGGGGACAGGAAAGGGAGAGAGCCAGAGACCGCGGACGCAGAGGGAGGAGAGGAGAAAAGAGGGCAAAACGGAGACCAAAAAGGGGGCACGCAAAACCGGACGGCGGAGCGCACGGAAGAGGGGACGGAGAAGGCCAAAGGGAGGAGGCAGGGGCAAGCAAGGGGCAACAAGACCAGGGGGACGGGGACAGAGGGGAGGGGGCGGGGGGGCGGGGCCGCGGCCGGACGGGGAGGCAGGGGGACAAGAAGAGGAACACCAGGGGCGGCGCAAACCGCCGCAGGAAAGGCGAGGCGGACAGCAAGGAGCAAGGGAGGCAACGAGCAGAAGGAGGAGAAAAGGGCCCGGGCGGGGAAGAGAGGCAGCAGGACGGGCGAGGCGGAGAAGCGGGGAGACGAGGAAGGGGCGGACGAGAGGGAACCCGAGGCCACAGAAGGGCGGAGACCCCCGAAAAAAAGGCGGGGGGAGAAGGAAACACGGAAGAGCGGGCAAGAGAAAGAAAGAAGGCAAGCAGCGGAGCAAAGAAGAGGGACGAGGGGGCGAGAGAAAGGCACAGGAGCGACGCGGACACGAGAGGGGAAGGGGGGGAAGCAAGAGCAGAGAGGAAGCGGCGGAGGAGGGACGGGGGAGGCGAGCGCCGCGGAGGAAAGGGCAAGCCGAGACAAGCGGGAGGGCAAGGCGCAGAGCGGGGCGGGCGAAAGAGAAGGAACAGGAGGACACGGGCAAAAGCGGAGAAAAGACCACACGAAGAGGCGACCCGAAGAGGGAGGCAAGAAGCAGGACAGGAAAGGGGAAGGAAGGGGAAAGAAGGGGAGGAGAAGGAAGCGAGAGGGAAGGCGCAACGCAGCGAGGGGGAGCAGGGGGCCGGGAGCGGGAACGGCGCAAGACAGCAGCGGACCACCGGCGGGGGAAAGCGGGGAGAAGACACAACAGAGAAGGACCGGGACAGAACCAAGAGAGGGGGGAGGGGAGGACAAAGGGAAAGGAAGCGAGAGAGGGGAGAAAAACCCCCAAGAACGGGCAAGAGGGAAGGGAGCCGAGAGAGGCGGGAGGGAGGCCGGGGCGAAAGGCAAAGCAGAGGAGGCAGGCGGAGGGGAAGGAGAAGGAAAAACAAGAAAGACGGGGCGAGAAAGCGGGACAAAGGAAGCGGAACGCCGAAGGAAGCACGGCAGGAGGCCGCCCGGAAGGGAAGGGAGGGGAGGCCGGGGAGACAGGCGGAAGAGGAAAGCGGACAGGGCGAGGAGAAGCAACACAAGGGGACGGGACCCCGGGGACGGGGCAGAAAAAAGGGACGAAACGAAGAAAAAAAAACAAAAGGAAAGGCGAGGGAGAGACCAAGCAGAAGGGCGCCCAAGAGCGAGAGGGGCCGCAAAAGGGCGAAGAGACAGACAGGGGGGACCGGGGGAAGAAGAGGCAAGAGGAGCGGCGGAAAAGAGAGCAGGGGCGGAGAGAAGAGGGAAAACAAAGGGGACGGGCGAGAAAAGGAGGGCACAACGGAGGGACCGAAAAAGGAGGGGAGGGCAGGGGGGAGGGCGAAAAAACGACGAAAAGCGAGGGGAAAGGGGAACAGAAGGAGAAGCCAGAGCCCCAGAAGAGAGGGAGCGAGGGAGAAGGCACGGGAAGGGAGGAGCCCGAGAGACAAACAGCAGGAGAGGGGAGGGCACAAGGAAGCAAGGGAAAAAGGAAAAAAGACCGAAAGGGAGGGAGGGAGCAAGAGGGAAGGGGGCGCCAAGACCCAACCAAAGGGCCGCGACAGGACCAAGCAAAAAGACGGGGGGGCGACGGGACGGCGAAAGGGGGGAAAGGAGGAACAGGCGCCAAAAAGGGGACGGGGAAGAAGCCCGCAGGGACGGAAACCAGGAAAAGAACACCGAAGAACGGAGGGGGGACGGACGAAGGAGGGGAAAGACGGGAAAGAAAAGACCAGGCAGGGAAGAGGCCAAAGGGGGGCAAAGGAGCGGCGGGGCACCAAGCAGGGAGGGGCGAAAACCGCGAAGCCGACAGGACACGCAAGAGGCCGAAAAGGACGACGGGAAAAAGAGAGAAAAGAGCAGGGGCCAGGCAGGGGCGCCGGAAGGAGGGGCCCAGCCCGGGAGCCAACGGGGCGCGGAAGACAGGAGCAGGCAAGGCAGGGGGGGGAGGGGGAGAGGGAAGGCGGAGAGAGCCAGCCCCCGAAAGAACCGGACAGGAGAAGGGCCAGCAGCCGGCGCGAGCAAGAAGAAAAAAGGGACCCCGCGAGAAGGAAAAAAAGAGGGGAGGCGAGCGAGACAGAGAGGAAGGAGGCGGCGGAAGAAGGGACGGAGGGGCCGGAGGGGCAAGGAGGCAGGGCAAACAGGGCAGGCGAGAAGGAAAGGCGCAAGACCCAAGGAGCGGACAGACAAAGGGAGCAGAGCAAGGGCGGGCGGGGGCGCAGAGCGGGGCAAGGAAGGGGCGGGAGCCCCAAAAGAGCGAGCCCGGGACAGACAAAGAGGGGACGGGGACGAAGAGAGGCGAGCCCCGGGCGCCGGAGAGCCCGGGGGCACGCCGAGAGGAGCAGAACGCGGGGCAAGGCAAAGGAAAGGGAGGCAGGCCAGACGAGAGAAAGGAAGGAAAAGCGAGAAAAAAGGGGCCCAGGCCACAGCACGGAGGAGACGGAGACGGAGCGGACGGAGCCGAGGCACGACGCGACGAGAGAGAGGGAGGGGGAGCAGAGAGAAAACGGGCGAGGCAAGCGACCAGCCGAGCCGCGGCAGGGGGCGACACGGGGGGGAGAACAAAGACACAGGGGGGCGGAAGGCGAAGGGGGCAGAGAAAAGAGCCACAGGGCACAAGCAAAGGGCAAGGCACACCACGCCCAGAAGCCAGGGAGCGGGAGAGAAGGCCCGGGAACCCCACAAGAGGGGAGGAGGAGGACACAAAGAGGGAAGGGAAGGGAAAGAGCCAAAGACAGGGCCGAGGCGGGCAAGAAGCCAGAGGGGGAGCAAAGAAGGGGGGCCGCGACCAAGGGAGAAAGAGGAGGGAAAGGGCGAGGAGCGCCCGGCGCGAAAAGGCGCCGGCGCGAGAAGCGAGCAGAGAAAGGGCAAAGCAAGCGGGAGACCACGGGGGAGAGACAACACAACAGGAGGGCAGGGCGACACAGAGGGAGGAGGGAAAAGAAGAGGACAGGAGGGGGAGAGGGCCCGGCAACGAGGGGGCAAAGAAAGAAGCCAAGGGGGGGGGAAAGGGAAGGCGCGAAAGAGAAAAGGGAGGAGGGAGGGGGGACGGGAACGAGGAGGGGCCAGGGGAGAGAGGGGAGCGGCCACAGGCGAAGGCAGAACCAAAGGGGGCGGGGGCGAACCACCGGGGAAGCCCCAGCAGAGGAGAGGCGGGGCGCGGGAAGAGAAAGGGGGCGCGAGGAGCAAAAACGCAAAGCGACGCGGGGCGGGCGGGAAGAGCGCCGGAAGAGCCAGGAGAAGGAGAAGAAGGGAGGGGGCAGGGGCCAACGGGGGCGCGCGGGGACGGAACGGGAGAGAGGAGGAAAGGCAGCCAGGGCCGGGGCAGGGACCCGAGGAGGACGAGCGGAGGGAAACAAGGGAGCGAACGGAGAAAAGGGGCGAGACGCGAGGAGGAACAAGGAAAAGCGGGGAGGGAAAAAGGGCGCGAGAGAGGGGGAGAAACGACAAGAAGGGCAAAGAGCGGAGACAACCCAGAAAGCACGGGAGCCGGAGCAACGGGGAGGGAAGCCGACGGGGGGAGGAGCAGGGAAGGAGAAGAACGGAAAGGGGGGCAAGGAAGAAGGGCAACGCCGGACAAGCCGGCCCAGGCGGACAGAAGAAGCAGGCCGAGAGGGAGAGAGAGCAAGAACAGAGGAAGGGGCAGGAGAGAGGGGGACAGGGGGGAGGCGGGCGCGAGCCGGAGGAGGGAAAAGGAGCAGGCCGGGGCGGGCGGGGGAGGGAGCGAGAAGAAGGCACCGAGCCCAAGAACAAAAAAACCGGACGGGAAGGAGCCGGGAGGAAGAGCAAAGGGGCGAAAGGGAGGGGCCAGAAGGAGGACGGAGAACCGGCAGGGCCCAAGGAGCGGGGAGAGAGGGGCCAGGAGGCAGGGGAGGCACGAGGGCGGGAAGGGAGGAGGAGCGGGGGAGAACCAGCAAGGAGGGGGAACCCGCCGAGCCAGGGGCAACCCCGGGGAAAAGGACCGGAAGGGGAGGGCGGGCCAGGAGGCAAAGACGGCGGACAGGACCCAAGAAGGAGGAGGGGCGGGGAAGGGGGCAGGACCGGCGGGAGGAGGAACAGGACCCGGGGGGAGAAGGGAAGAAAGGGCAAAACCCAGGGCGCCGGCCAGGAGCCACAACAGGCGGGGGGAGGGGACGGGAGCGGCCCGGGGGGGAGGGGAGCAACAGGACCGAGGGAGAAAGCCCGAACGGGAGGCGGGGGAAGGGGAAAGGGAGGCCAGGGGAAAGAAAAGAGCAGGAGGGGGAGCGAGGGAAGAAGCACGGCAAAGGGAAGGCGCCCGAGAGACAGCGAGGCGGGGGCGAGGGAGGCGCCGGCGGGGAAAAAGGGAAAAGAGCGGGCGGCGGGGGAGAAAGAAAAAAGGAAAGAAACCGAAGGGGGCGGGAAAGCCGGGGGAAAGACGGGCGAGAACGGCCAAGAGGGGGGACAGCGGCGAGCCGAAAAGGCGCGAGGGCAGCAGAGCCGCGGGACGCGGAGGCAAAAGGGCCAACAAGGGAGGAGAGGAGACCGGGGAGGCAAAGAGAGAGGGGGAGACAAGGCGGAGGGGCGAGAAAAAGAGAAGGGAAGACGGGGGGGGGGCGGAGGGAGGCCAGGGGAGGAAAAGGAAAAAGGGGAAAGGAACCGGGGGGAGGAGCCGCGAAAGGGAAGCGGGCCGCGGCCGCAGGAGAAAAGGAAGAAAAAAAGCAAGGAAAGGCCGGGAGGCCGCAGGAAGGGCGGCCGGAGGAGGGAAGCGGCCAGGGGCCAGAGGGCGAGAAAAAGGAGGGCGGGGGGCCGGCGCAGGCCCAGAAGAAGGAAGACGAGGAGGGCAGGGCGAACAGGCAGAAAGACAGCAGCGAGAGGAGAACGGCCAGCGGGAAAGGAGGGGGGGGGGAGACAAGAGCCGCGAGGCCGGGCAAGGGGGAAGCCAAGACACAAAGCGAGGGGGCGGGCAAGGCAGGAGAGGGGGAGGAGCAACGAGGGCCACAGAAGGGGAAGAGGAGGCGGGAGCAGGGACAGAGCCAGGACCCCGGAGACAAAGAGAGGCGGGGCGAAGGCCAGAGAGAGGACGGCGCAAGACAACGGCGGGCAAAGGCAGGAAAAGGGCAGGGACGGCGGCGGGAAGCCCGAGGAGGGGAGAAGAGGCGGGGGGAGGGCGCAGAGGGGCACGGGGAAGACAGGGGCCGGCGAGGGCGCCAAGCAAAGCGCGGCGCAGGGCAAGACCGAGGGGAGCGGCGGGACCGGGCCGAAGCGGAGAGAGAAGAAAACGGCCAGAAGAAAGACGCGGACGAGCGGCGCGGGAGGCAACACACGGCCACGCGAGGGGCCGAGGCGAGACGGGACGGCGCGCGAACCAGAGGAAAGAGGAGGGAGCAGAGGAGGAAGGAGGGAGGGCGCGGGAAAGCGCGGCAGGGGGAAGGCGACACACGCCGGGGGGCGGGGGGCGACAGCCAGGAGGGGCAGCGGGGGGACAGCGCGGACGAAACGGAAGAGGAGACCGCGGCGACGAAGAGCCCGGAAGGCGGCAGCGCGGCCAAGACCGGGACCGGGGAGCAGAACGGCGGCGCGGGCAGACCGGGAGCCAGGGCGGGACGCAGAGCAGGGCCGGCGGCGGGGGAGCAGCAAAGGGGGGCCGCGGCGGGACCCCGGAAGCCACAAGGACCGGCCGAGGACCAAGAAACCACCCGACCCCGCACAGCGGGAACAGGCACAAGGGGAGGGGGGAAACGGGCGGGAACAGGAAGAACGCCCGGGGAAGGCGACGGCCACGCGGACGGGAGCGAAGACGGCCGGGGGGCGGGAACCAAGGGGGGAGAAGGGGGCCAGAGGGAGCAGCGCAGAAAGAGGAGGCAGAGGAGAGGGAGAGAGCCAGGGCAGGGCAAAACGAAGCCGGGAGGGGAGGGCCGGAGGGGGCGGAAAGAGGGAGGGGCAAAAGAGGAGCCGGGCGGGGAGGGCGCGGGGCGAACAAAGGACGAGAAGGCGGCCGCGCCGGCGGAGCAGGCGACAGGGGCACAAAGGGGCGAACGGAGGCGCGGAGGGGCAGAGGGGCAGGCCGGACCGGAAGGAGGAAGGGAGGCGGGAAAGGGGAAGGGACCGGCCCGAAAAAAAGCGGGAGGAAGAAAAGAAGAACCGAGCGAAGCGAGCGAAGCCGGCGAAGCGGGAGGGCGAAGGCGAGAAAGGAGACGGCCGCGAGGGAAGCAGAACGACGGACGGCAAGGGGACGCGAGCCCCGGGGAGGAGCCGGAGAAAACGGCGCCGGAGCCGGCCGGAAACAGAACCGAGAAGGAGGCCGCGGGAGCGAAACGAACCCGGAACAGACCAGGGGAAGGGAGGCGGGAAGGAAACCGGCAGGAACCCAGGGGGGGCGGGCAGGGGAGGGAAAACCGCCGGGGGGACCAACGAAGGGAGGAGAGGGAGAGGAGACAACCCGGCCGGGCGCGGGGGGGGCACAAAGAGAAGGGGCGGAGCGAAGGCGGGGAGGCGAAGGAGGACCAGAGAACACAAAAGGGCCCCGCCGAGGCGGGCGAGGCGAGCGGCGCGGGCGGGCAGGAGACCGGGAGAAGGAGAAAGGAGGACAAGGCCCAGCCCACCGAAAAGGCGAGGAAGGGGGGGGAGGGAGAAGAGAGCGGAGACCAGGGCGACGGAGCCGGGGAAAGGGAAAACAGGGCGAGAGCGGCCGGGACGAGGGCGCGAGGGGCAGGGGAACACCAAAAAAGAGGGGGGGGGCCCGAGGGGCCGCACGGGGGGAGAAAACCCGCGCGGAAAAGGAGGGAACAAGGGGGCAGGGAGGGGAGGAGACGCGAGGCGAACGGGGCCGGCGAGGCAGGGCAGCAGGGCGAGAGAAGGGAGAGAGCAGCAAGAGGGGCGCGACCCAGGAGGAACGAAAAGGAGGGGGCGCAAAAGGGACGAGAAGAAACAGGCGCGGGAAAAAGGAGGAGAAGGGAGAGACGGGAGACAGAAGCGACGAAGAAGGAAGCGAGCGCAGGCAAGGAAAGGGACGAGAACGAGAGAACGAGGGCGGGAGGCAGGGAGAAGACCGCGGGGCGAAGGAAACGAGGGAGGAAAAGGAACGGGCGCAAGGCGCGGGCAAGGGCACCAAAAAGGCGCGGGCCGGGGGAGGGCCCGCGGGAGCAAGGACAACGGCAGCAGGGCAGCAGAGCGGAGGAGCAGACCGGGAGCACGGGGGGCGGACAAGGACGGACAAGGACAGCGCGGAGCACGGCAGAGCGGGCGAGAGGCAGAGGGGGACGGCGGCGGGAAGCACAGCAACAAGAAGGGCACCAAGAGGAGCAGAGCGGCGAGGACGAGCCGAGGAGGCGAAGACACAGGAAGGGGCGCGCCCCGCGGGGGCCGCGACAGGCAAAAGGGGCGGAGGGGAGCAGAGCAGGGGGAAGCGAGGGGAAAAGGCAAAAGGGGCGAAGAAAAAAAAGAAAGAGGGGGGCAAAAGGGAAACCCACAAGGGGGGGAGGGCAAAGGAAAAGACCGCGGGCCCGGCAGGGACAGGCGAGGCGGAAAGAAGAAAGGGAGGGGGAGAGGCAGGGGGAGGCGGCGAGGGGAAGAGGGGCGGGCGACAGGGGCGGCGACGCCCCCGAGGGCAGAAAGGAGGCGACCCGGGGAACGACAGCGACCCAAGAGGCGGGGAGCCGGGACCCGACCCCAGACGGGGGCGGCAGGGCGGACGGGAACGGGGGAGCGGGAAAGAGACGGACCCAGAGGGGCCACCACGACGCACAGGGCGGGCAGGGCGCGGCGCCCCGCGGCGAGGGGGCGAGAGGGAGCCAAGGCGGCCAGGGCGGAAGAGCGGAGCGACCGAAACAAAGACGAGGACCGCGAGAAGAGAGGCCCGGCAGGCGGCCGCGAGGGGGGACGAAAGCGGGGCGGGGGGGGAGAGGAGGGGGGGGCGCAAGGCCAGCGCGACGCCAGAACGGGACAGGAGAGGGCGGCGCAGCCAGCGCCGCGCGAAGCAAAAGAAACGAGGGAAAAAAGGGACGGAAGAGAGCCCGGGAGGGAAGGAAGGAAGAAAGAGGGAAAGGGAAGCCAGAGAGGCGGGCAAAGGGAGCGAGGGGAGGGGAAAGGCGGCGAGACGGGGGGGCGAGAGAACGAAAGGGAAGAGGGCGAGAGGAGAGAGAGGGCGAGGGCGAAAGGCGAAAGAAGGCGAGGGGGAGAGCCGAACGAAAGCCGGAGGGACGGGCGGGGGAGCGGAGCGGAGCCCGGAAAAGGGAACAAGCCAAGAAAAAAAGGGGCGCGGGCGAAGAGGGCGCGGGCAAGAGCGCAGGCAGGGGGGGGGAGCCGAGGACGGGGCAGAAGCAAGGAAAAGAGGCCGGGGCAGGCCGCCAGCCCACCCAAGGAAGGGGAGAAGGCAGCGGCAAGAGAAGGGGCGCCAGGCAGGGGGCCGGCGGGCCCAGCGGGGCGCGAGGAAGGGGAGGGCGGAAGGGACAAGGGAGCGCGGCGGGGACGGGGGGCGGGAGGCAAGCCGCGGAAGCGGCGGGGCGCGAAGCGCGGGGGGGGCGAGCAACAAAGGAGGGAGGAAGCGAAAGAGGAGGCGGGAGGAGAGACAGGGGGGGGCGGAGAGGGGGAGAGACCGGACAGAGGAGAGGGAAGCAGAGAGCAGGGAGAGGGGAGCGCGCGGCGCGCACCAGGCCGCGGAGCCACAGCCGGGAAAAGGGCGCGGACAAAGAAAACGCCGAAGCGGAGGAGGGGGGGGAGAGGCAAAAAAAGAGGGCAGGGCGACAAGGAGAGGACCAAGCGAGCCGAGCGGAACGAGGGCGGGGCGGGGAGGCAGAGAAGGCGAAGCGAGGAGGGGGGAGAGGGCGAGAGGGCGGAGGGGAGACGAGAGGAGCAGGCGGGGGGAGAACCGGAAAAAAAAGCAACGAGGCACACACGAAGCAGAGCAAGGAGGGCAAAGGGGGAAGCGAGGGGGGAGGCAACCCGAGAGAAGGGCCAAAGGGGACGGGGGGGCGGCAGGAGACAAAAAAGGAAAGAGGGGGCGGCAAGCAGGAGCAGGAGAGAAAACAGAAGCGAAACGGAAGGGGAGGAGGCGGCGGCGACAAAGAGCCAAAGGGGGAGCCCGAAGACCCCAGAGAGAGGGCGAACGGGAGAGGAACAAGAAGCAAGGGGGCGCGAAGCGGGGGAGGGGAACCCGACCGGCGCGGAGCCAGGCAACCCGGGCAAGGGCGGGCCGGCAAGACGACCGGAAAGGGGAGGGGAAGGCCGGGGAGCGGCCGGGGCAGGCAAGGCAAGAGCGGGGGCAGCGCCGGACGGAAGGAAACGCGAGGGGGAAGGGGCCAGCGAGAAAGGCGGCAAGAAGGGGAGGGGGCCAGAAGGGGGGCAAGGCGGGAAGAGCAAGGGGAGGGGACGGGGAGACAAGGGAAGGCGGGGGGACAGGCAGCGGGAAGGCGGCGAGGCGGCGGAGGGACCGGCGAGGAAGAACGGCGGAAAGCCCAGAGAGAGAGGAGGGGAAGCAGAGCGAGGCGGGGGGAAGCGCGAGAGGGGCAAGGCCGGCGACACCAGAAGCGAGGCGCAGAGGGGGGACAGAAGGGGGAGAAAAGCGCGGAGGGGGGAGCGGCGGGGAGACCGGCAGAAGAAGGGGGCGGGGGAAACCAAAGGAAGGAGGACGGGGCGGGGACCAAGGCGGAAACCAAGGGAGGAGGGGGGGCCCAGGCGCCCGCACGACGAGACAGAGCCGGAGACGACAGAGCGGGGACGGAGGGAGAGGGAGACAGGCGGGGGGGACCAGAAGAGAGAGGGGGAGGAAGCAGGCAGAGGAAGGCGAGGGAAGGAGAAAGAGCGAGAAGCGGAGGCGGCAGGAAGGAGAGAGCGGGGAACACAAGGGGAGAGGACAAGGGGGCGGGGAGCGGAGAACCGCGCCCGCGAGCGCGGGGGGGAAGGGGGGACCGCAGGCCCCGCGGGACGGCGGCGGACGAAGAAGGAAAGGGCCGGGCGGGAAAGCCCGAGGGGGACGAGCAGGGCGGCAGCCGAAGAAACGAAGGGAAAAAGGGAGAACAGGCGCGAGAAGGCAGGAGGGCGAGGAGCAGAAGGGGGCCGCGGAAGAACGGCCACGAAGCGGAGCGACCACGGGCGGGCGGGGGGAGCAGACAGAGAGAGAGGGGACCGAAAGCAGAGACGGGAGGAGGCCGGCGGGAGGAGCAGAAGGGCACCGCCGACGAAGCAAGGAGAAACAGGGCGGAACGACGAGAGCGCGCAGCAGGGGGCAGGGCCCCGAAAAGGGAGAGGCAGGGCAAAGGCGCCCAAGGGGGGCCGACCAGACGAGCGGGAGAGAAAGAGGCAAAGGCGCGGGACCAGGAGGAAGAGCAAGAGGAGGGCCAAGCAGGGGGGGAGAAGGGGAGAGGCCCGGGACCAAGGGACGAGGAGGCGGGGCAGCGGGAGAGGAAGCGGAGAAAGGGGCGGAAGAAAAAAGCGGCGACAAAAGGAGGGGGGGAGGGAACGGGGCACAGGGAAGGACGCCGAGGGGAGGGGGAAAGGGGAAAGACGAAGAAACAACGGCGAGGGACGACGGCGACGAAGAAGCAAAGGAGCACGAGAGGGAGGCCGGGGCGACGGCGGCGGCCAAGGGCAGGAGAACCCCAAGGGGGGGGGGCGGGCGACCAAGGGGGCCCCCCGGCACCACCCCCAGGGGAGGGGCGACAGGGGGCAGAACGACGCCGCGGACGACAGGACGCGGACCGAGCCAACGCGGAGAGCCGGCGCGACCCAAACGGGCGGGGGCACGCCAACAGGCCCCACCGGGCCGACGGGGGCGGAGCAGGGGGGGAGAGCAAACGGACCGCCCCAGAAGGGAAGGGGAAGGGGCCGAGGGCCCCGCGGGGCAAGCAGGGCGCGACAGCACCCGCGGCGCGAGCGAAGGGGCCACCCGGGCCAAGGGGAAGGGCGAGGGAGGGAGGGCGGGGCCGAAGGGCAGAGCGGGGGAAGGAGAGGCGGCGGGGGAGCAAGCAAAAAACCCCGGCCCAAACGGGACAAGCGGCGGCCAAAGCAGACGGCGGGCGGGAGGGAGAGGAGGAGAGCGAGACAGAGGGAGCGGAGAGAGAGCGGACAAGGAAGGACCCCAGGAAGGAGAGAGAAGAGAGGAAGCCAAAGCGGCCGAAGCACGCAGCGGAGGAGCGGCGAGAGCCGAGGCGGCCCGGGCCGGCAGCGGGCGGAGGGGCGGCAGGAGCAGGCAGACCGAAGGACGCGAGGAAAGGACGGGGAGACGGCCACAGAGGACGGGGAACGGAGGAGACAGCGCGAGGGGCCCCCGGGGAAGGGGGAGAAGGACCACGGCGGAGCGGGCAAGGCGCCGCGGACCAGCAAAGGAAAGGGAAGAACCCGGCCGCCGCGCGGGGCGCGGCGGGGGCGGCGGGGCGGGAAACAAGGGGGGCGGCGCCAGAGGACGAGAGCGGGAGAGGCAAGAAGGGAGAGGAGGAACGACGGAACGCAAGCACGGGCGGCCGGGACGCGGCAGGGGCGGGGGAGGGCGAGCCGGGAGAGGGACGCAAAGGGGAGCAGGGAGCGAGGGCGAGGGGGCGGCGGAAACCGAAGGGGGACGGCCAAGGACGGAAAGCAAGAGGGCAAACCGCACGCAAAGGGAGGGCAGGGCCCAGGGGAGAGAACGGCGGGACCAGAAACAAGGGGAGCGCCAAGGAGAGCCCCGCGGGGAGGGAAAAGAGAGCGCGGCGCACCAGCCCAGAGGGGAGGAGACAAAGGGAGGCAGGGCGAGGAGGGGCGGAGGCGAGGGGGAGGAGGCGACCAGAGAGGGCGGGGGAGGCCGGCGAAAAGCGAGGGGACGAGAGAAACGGGGAGGACCGCCCCCGCGAGGCCCGGCGGGAAGGAGCCCGCGGCAGGACGGCCGGGCCACAAGGAGGCGGGCCAGAGAGCAAAGGGGGGCGGAGGGAGGGCACGGGACGGGCGACGGCGCCGGGGCGGGGGCGGGGAGAAGGGGGGAGAAAGGGAGCGCCAGGCGAGGAAGGAGGGGAGGGAAGGGAAGGGCGGGGCGGCGAAGAGGGGGAAGAGAAGAACCCGGGGAAGCGGAAGGAGCAGACGGGGGGAAGGCAGGGAGGGCCCAGAACAGGGCCCAGGCGGCGACCCGGGCCCGGGAGGCGAGGACGAGGCAGAGCGAGGACCGGACACCAAAAAAGAGGGCGACCCAAGGCGGGAGGGCGGGCCGAGGGGAGCCGGAGGCGACAGGAGAAGGAGAGGGAGGGGGCCCCAAGAACCGAAGACGGGGGCGGGAAAGACGGCAGAGGGGAGGCCAGCCAGAAAGCGAGGGGCGGCCCGAGGAGGGCGAGGCGCAAGAAGAAGGCGAGGGCGGACGGGGCAGAGGGAGCAGAGGAAGAGACCACACCAAGGCGGGAGGAGGGAGGAGGAGAGGCCAGGGAGAACGAGCCAAGGCCAAGAGACGGAGGGGAGGGCCCAGGGGCGGGCAGCCAGGAGGAAGGGAACCGACGAAGGCGCCAAGGAGGGGGGGCGCGGGAACCAGGCAGCCAGGGAGGCGGAGCGGGGAGCGGCGGACAGGGGAAGAACCAAAGGCCAAGGGAAAGGAAAGCGGGAGGAGAAAGCAAGGAAAGGAGGAGGAAGCAGGGAGGGGACAGCAAGGCAAAGCCGGGAGGGGCGAAGGGAGAGAGAGAGGGAGAGAGAGCAAGAAGGCGCACGCGGGCGGAGAGGCAGGGACCCAAGGCAAGGCAGGGGAGCGGGCAGGCACAGGGGGGCCACCAAGAGCGGGGCGAAAACGCGGGGACCCCCGAAGGGGGAGGAGCCGACGGGCACGCAAGGCACAGGGGCAACAAGCAAGCGAGAGGGCACGAGCAAGGGGGAGGACGAGGGGAGGAGCGGGCCGGAGAGAGCGGAGGAACAAGCGAAAGAGGGGCGAAAGAAAAAAGAGCGAGGGACAGGGCGGCGGCCGAGACCGAGGAAGGCCAGGGGACCCAGAAAGGAGACAGGGGAAGAAGCGGGGGGCGGCCAAGAGCAAGAGGGGGAGGGGCGCGCCGGGAGCGGCCAAAAGGAAAAAAGAGCGCGGAGAGGGGGCCGGGAGCCGAAAGAGAGGACGGGGGGCGCCCAAGAACGAAAAAGGGGAGCAGGCCGGAAGCGAACGGGGGGGGCGGGGGGGAGGAACGGGAGCGGAAAAAAGAGGGAGGCGAGGGGGAAGAGAGCGAAGGAAACCGGCGCGGGAAGGGAGAGCGCAGGCAAAGAGAAAGAGAGCAAAGAGCGGGGGAGGGGGGAGAGGCGAGGGAGGAGCCGAGCCGCAAGGACCAGGAGGGGAAGGGGGGAGCGGCGGGCGCCGAGGAAGAGGCGAAACAGAAGCAACGGGAAGGCGGGACAGCGAGGCGAAAGCGGAGGGAAACACGGGAGGGGGAGCGCAGGGCGGCGGGGGGAAAAAAAACCAAGGGAAGGGGAGGGGGCGGCAAACAACAAGGAGCGGGGGCAACGAGGCAAGCAAAGGAGAGGGAGCACAGGGCCCAGCGCGGCGCGAGAAACAAGGGGGCGAGGGCGGGGCAAAAGGGGGCGCGAGGGCAGGGGGCAAGGCCGACAAGAGCGCGGGGGGGGGGGAAGAAGCCGCACGAAGCGGGGGGGGAGGAACGGAGCGAGAGAGAGAAGGGCGGGGGGAGACAAGGGGGGGGGAAACAAGGAGCGGGGGGAGCAAGGGACAGAAGGGCGCAGCAAAGAGGCAAGAGGAGGCCACAAGAGCGAGGGGCGGGCAAGGAACGAAGGCGAGACAAGGGAAAGGAGCGGCGGAGCCAGCGAGAGAGCAGGGCGAGGCCGAGGAAGGAGGAGGCGGAAGAGCACACAGGGAGCAAGCAAAGAGAGAGGCACCAACGAAAAGAAAGAGCGAGGCGGGGAGCCGGCCGGGCGGCAAACGGAACGAACAGAGAGAGAAGCAGACCGAGGCCCGAAAGGCCGGGCGGGAGAGGCCGCAAGGGCCCGGCGAGGCACGGAACGGGAGAAGCAGAGGAAGAAGCAGCGGCGGCCGGAAGAAAGCGAAGAAGGGCGGGGAAGCCGACAAGAGCCAGGCGGGCGGGGGCGCGGACAGAGGGGCAGAACGGCAGCGGGGGCGAAGCCGACGGAGAGGGCCACGAAAGAGCAGAAAGGGGGAAGAAAGAACAAGAGCCGGCGGGGGGCCCGGCCAGGCGAGCGGAAAAGAAAGAAAGGGGAAGAGAGGCAAGAGAAGGACGGAGGGACAAAAGACGGGCGCAAGGCAGCGGAGGGCAGCAGAGCCGGAGGGGAGAGGGGGCCGAAGGACGAAGCGGAGAGGGACAGGGCCAAGAAGAGGCAGGCGGGAACAAAAAGCCAGGGGGGAGGGAGGGCAGCGAGGCCAGGACCGGAACAGGGGGGAGACGCGGGACGCCACGAGGGGAAGCAGAAGAGAGAGGGCACGAAAAGGCAGAGCGAGGCACGCGAGCAAGAACCGAGCCAGAGCGGGGGGAGCAGAAGGGAGGGGCCGGGGCGAGGGAGGCCGACGGGGGGAGCAAAACCAAGGCGGGAAGGAGGCCAGGGAGGAAGCGAAAAAGAAAGCGGGAGGGGCGACCGCCGAGGGGGAGGAAGAGAAGGACGCGGGGAGCGAAGGAGGAGAAAAAAAGGGGCCGGAGCGCCGGCGGGAAGGAGGGGAAGAGCCAAAACCAAAAAGAGGGAAGGGGCGAGCAACAACAGAAGGGAGGCAGGCAAGCAAGCGAGAGGGAGGCAAAAGCGGAGGCAAAGCCAAGAGAGCACCGAGGAGGACAGAAGAAAGGGAGGGAAGCCAGGCGGGGAAGGAAGAGAGCCGAGCGCAACGGCGAAGAGGGAAGGCAAAGGGAGCAAAGAGGAAAGGAGACGCGGAAGCAGAGAACGCGAAGGAAAGAGACGAGCAACCAACAGGGAGCGAAGGGAAAAAGAGGCAGAAGAAAGGGGGCGACCCGCGGAGGGGAGGGCGCGAACCGAGAGAGCCAGGAAGCGGGAGCCGAAGGCAGAGAGAGACAAAGGGGCCAAGGGGAGCAAAAAGGGCCAGGAACAGGGGAACAGGGCGGGGCGGAGCAGAAGAGCCAGGGGCAAGGAGGGGGCGAGCGAGGACGACGGAAGCAAGAGGCGAGGGAGGGGGCGGAAGGGCGCGACAAAAAAGAGGGGCGAAGGGGCGGCGCGGGGGGCGAACGCACGGCCGGGGGCGGGGAGGGGCGGGAAGAGCCCCGGGCAGAGGGCCGAGAGCCACAGCGAGGAAGGGAAAGGGCCGCAGGAGCAACGCGGCAAGCAGGGGGGAGAAGCAAGAGGGCGGCAAAGCGGGCAGGGGAAAAAAGGGAAACCCGGCGGAGGGGGAGAGCAGGAGACGGCGCAAAAAGCGAAAGGAGGGAGCAAGGGAGGAACAAGAGCACCAGGGGGGCAAGAAGAGACCAAAGGGAGGAGGGACGCAGGCCAGACGAGAAAGAAGCGCAGGAACGCCGGGGAGAACACGGAGGCCGAGGGGCAAGGAGAGCCCACGAGCAAGACAAGGGGCGGAAGCCCGGGAAACCAGGGCAGGGAAGGGCAGGGAGAGCGGCGGGGAGAAAGCAAAGCGACGGCGAGGCGGGAAGAAGCGACAGCACGGCGGCGGCGAGGGGAACAAAAGAGGCCCCGGGGAGGGGAAAAGGCCCGGAGCAAGAAGGCGAAGGGACGGAGGGACAAGGCCGCAAGAGCGGGGCAGGCGCAACAAAAGAGGGGAGGGGGCGGCGGGAAAAAAAAACAGCGGGGGGGGAGAGAGACACGAGGGCACCAAGCGAGGCACAGGGAGCGAACAGAGGCAGACCGAAGGAGGCGCCACAAAGGGGGGACGAAACGGAGAACGGGGACAAAGAGGGCCAGGGGCCAAGGCGAGCCGAGCCAGGCGGGCGGAGAGCGGGGAGGCGAGCGCGGACAGGGCGGGAACACCGCGAACAGAGGGAGAAAGAGGCCAGGGGAAAGAACGGAGGGGCAACCGCGGGCAGAGCGGAAGCGAGCGGAGGCAGAAGGGAAGAACGGGCAGCAGGAGCGCAAGGGCAAGGCAAACAGGAGGGGAGGCACACGCCAGGGGCGGAGAAAGAGGGACCAGCCGAAAAGAGGAAAAAACGGAGGCGGGGCGAAAGAAAGGCGGGGAGAAAGGGCAGAGGGAGAGAACCGGGCAACGAGAGAGGGCGGGGGCAACGCGCGCAAAAGGGAAGCGAGGCCAAACAGAGAGGCCAGGGGCGGACGGCGGCAGGGGACAAAGAGCGAAAGGGGGAGGGGAGAGACGGGGGCAGACCGAGGGCGAGACGAAGGAACAGGCCAAAAGGGAGCCAGGGGCAGGAGAGAGGGAGGGAGCAGAGAGAGCAGGGCGAAGGCGGCAGAAAAAAGGGGGGGCCACAGGGGAAGCGGAGAAGCGAAAGGGCGAGAAAGGGGGACAGAAGGGGCGGAGGGGCGAAGAAAGGAGGCAGCGAAAGAAGGAGGCACCAGGGAGAGCGACACAGCGGAGAGGGCCAAAGGGGCAGGAGGGCCGCGAGGCAAGCCGGGCCGGCGGCGGGGGGGGGAGAGCGGGCGGACACAGCGGCGCGGGGGGCCCGAGCCGCGAGGGAGGGACAGACAGAGGGCGAAAAGGGCAAAGCGGGGAGGAGGCCACCAGACAGGAGGGAGGGGCGAAAACGGCGGGAGAGGGAGCCGACAGCGGAACGGAAGGCGGGCGGGGGAAAGAAGCGCGGGCGAGGGGCGCGGGAACAAGGAGGAGAGGCGCGAGAAGAAAGCGGGGGGCGGGGGCGGGCGGCAACAGGCGAGGGGCGGGGAGCCCGCGGAGGGGGCAAAGCAAGCCGGGCGAAGAAGAAAGAGGGAAGAGCAAGCGCAGCGAGCGCAGAAGGAGCAGACCAAAGCCCACCAAGCGAAGCACGGGGGCGAGAAAGACGAGACAGCGAAGGCAGACAAGGAAAGAGAGCGAGGCAGGAGAAGAAAAAGAAAAAACGGGAACAGGGAGGGAGGAGGAGAAAAGGGAAGCCGGGGGGCGAGCAGGGAGGCGAGGGAGGAGGAAGAAAGAGAAGGGGGGGGCAGGGCGCCACCGGAACGACAGAAAAAGGGGGGAGCAAAGGCGAGGGAGGCGGACGCAGAGGGAGGAGAGCGAGGAGCAGGGAGCAAAGAACGACGCGGGGAGCAAAGGAGGGAACACCCGGGAGCAAGGGACGGACGAGAGGGAGGGGACAGGCAGAAAAAGGGCGAAGGAAGGAGGAGGCAAGACAGCCGGGGAGCAGAAAGACGGAGAGGCCGGGCGCAGGAGCAGACAAGCACGGAGGCACAAACCGCGGGGGGCGAAGAGGGGGCAGGGCCCGGCGCAGGAAAAACCCGGGGCGCGCCGCGGAGCCCGAGCCCCCGCGAGGGAGGGGAGGGAGAGGGCGAGAGGAACGGGACGCGCCGAGGGGGCAAAGACCGAGGGACAAACGCCGAGGGCCGGGGGAGGGCGGAACAAGGGCCGGGAGAACAAGCCGAAAGGGGGCGGAGGAGGAGAGCGAGAGGGAGGAGAGGGACAAGAGGAGGAGAGGGACGAGAGGAGGCGAGGGACGAGAGCGAGCGGGACCGCGAGACGGAGCGGCGAACGCGGAGGAAGGCGCGAACGAGGGAGAGGAGGCCGGAAAGAGACCGAGGGCGAGCACCCACGCGGAGGAAGGGCGGAAGAGGGGAGAGAAAAGCGGGCGAGGGCCGGCAGCAGAGCCAGAGGGAGCGCAGGCAGCAGAGGGAGCAGCGCCGGAGCGAGGGCAAGAGCGAGAGCGGCACGAGCAGCAAGCGCGGCACGAGCAGCAAGAGGGGCACGAGCAGCAAGAGCGAGAGCAGCAAGAAGAAAACCGGGAGGCGGGGGAGCCAGGAACGGGGGCAGAAAGACCAAAGGAACAGAGGAGGGGGGCACGAGGGAGGGGACCAAAGAGGAGCGGCCAGGGCCGAGAGAACCGAGCACGAAAAGACCCCGAGAGGGGAGAGGGCGAAGCGGAGCGAAAAGGGGGGGCAGGAGACGGGAAAGGAAAACGAGGAGCCCCACAGGGGGGGGAAGAAGGGAGGGGCGGAGAAGGAGCAAGGAAGAGCCGGCGGGCGGCGAAACAGGAGGGAGGGAACGCAGAAGGCAGGAGACACGGGGAGGAAGGGCAACGAAAGAGCGGAAGGAAAGGGCGCCCGGGGGGCAAGCAGGGGAGAACCAGAGGCGGGCGGGGAGAAAGGAGCACGAGAGAAAGAAGCACGAGGAGGCAGACGCAAGAGAAGGGGAGCAACCCCGGGGGCGGGCGGGAAGGGGGAGAACGGAACCAAAAAGGCGCGGCGGCAGCAGCAAGCGAAGCACGGCGCGCAACCCAGGAGGCCAGGGAGCAGCAAGCCAAGCACGGGGCACGGGGGGGCGGGGGCGGAGCAAGGAAGAGAGCGCGGGACGGGGAGGACGGAGAGGGCGCGGAGGGCGCGAAAAAGGGAGGCGAGGGGGGGAGGGGGAGGAGACGGAGGAGAGCGAGGAGAGGGAGAGGCAAAGAGGCGGCGGAGAACGGAGGGAGGGGACCCCAGAAGCGGGAGCACCGCCCAAGAGCAGGGGGCCGCCAGAAACAGAACCCCAGAGGGCGGCGAGAGAAGCGCCGAAGGGGCCAGAGCAACGAGAAAGAGAGGCGGGAACCAGAAAGAAGGCAGGGCAGAGGGAGGAGACCGAGCCAGAAGGGGCGCAACGCAAGCAGGGAGGGGGGAAGCAGCAAAGAGGGGACCGGGGCGAACGCGGGCGGGAACGCACGAGAGGCGCGGGAAACAAAGAGAAGAGGGGACGAACGAGAGAGCCAACAACAAGAAGAAGGAAAAGGCGGGAAGAGAGGAACGCAGGAACAGGGGCAAGCGCAGAGGGGGCGAGAGCAAGGGGGACGCAGGAGGGCGAGGAAGCAGGGCGGCGAACAGAAGAAAAGGAGGGAAACACGGGCGCGAAAGGGCGCGGAGCAGAGGCCACGGGGGAAAACACCCGGGGGCGGAAGAAGGCGCCAGGAGAGAGCGGAGCCAGACAGAAGAGCAGGAAAAAGGGAGACAAAGGGGGGACGGGGACGGAGGAGCGACAAGAGGGCGGAAAAAGGAGCGAAAAAGAAAAAAGGGAGAGAGGGGGACCCGGCCGAAGGAAGAAACCAGGGCAGAGAGGGGGGAAGAGAGGCCAGGGGGAGAGAGGGGAAAAAGCACGAGCGCGGGGAAAGGGGCGAGACAGCGGCCCGGGCGCAACGCAGGGCGGGAGACAAAGACGCCGGGGGGCCGCGGGGCGGAGGGGAAAGCGGGCGCAGAACAGGGAGGGGGAAGCAAACGCAGGGGGGAAGGGAAAGGGAGAGACGGAGGCAAGGGCGGCCCGGCGGAAGCAGAGAGAGGCAGAGCGGAAAGAGGGGGACAAGAAGGGCGGGCAAAAGGGACGAGGGCGCCCGCGGGGAGAGGGGGGCCAGAAAGGGCAGCGAGCGAAGAAAAAGCGCGACGAACGAAGGGAGCGGAGCGAAGGGGAAAAGGGAAAGAGGGGGACAAGGGAGACGGGGCGGCACCACGGGGGGAGAAGCCGGAGGGAGGAAGAGGGGAGAGACCGGGGACGCGAGGGGGAAAGAGGGGCGCGCGCCAAAAAAGCAGGGGGGGGGACCGCCGCACAAAGCCAAGAGGGGGGCGAAGGAACAAGAGAGGGAGGAAGGGGCCAGACGGAAAAGGAGAAGGAGGGAGACGGGCCGGGGCCACAGAAAAGGGGAAGCGGGGGGACAAGAGAAGCAGAAGGGAGGGAGAGGAGGCAAGAAGCGAAGGCGAGGGGCGGGAGAAAAAGAAGAGAGCAAGGAACGGCCAGGAAAGGGGGCACGGGAGGCAGCCAAGGGGCGGGAGCGGGGGAGAGCAGGGAAAAAGAGGAAGCCGGGGGAGCAAAGGAGGGCCGGCGAGGAGGGCGAGGAGGGAAGGAGGCAAGCAGCCACGGGGGAGCGGAGGGAACAAAAAGGGGGAGAGGGGCCGCCAGGGAGCAAGAAGGGCGAGGGGGAGAAGGAGCAGGAGCAGCCAAGAAGAAGGGGGGCCAGGGGGGCAAAGGAACGAGGGGAAGACCGAGGGAGGCGAACAACGGAGGGCAGAGGGGAGAAGGCGGACCGGGCAAGGCAGAGAGGGGGAGCGCGGACCGAGGAACGGGGAGAGGCCCGAAACGCACAAAGAAAAAAGGAAGGGAGGGAGACAAAAAGAGAAGCAACGGAGACAAAGCGGGGGGGCGAGAACGGCAGACCAAGCAAGCGAAGAGGGAGGACGGAGGAAGCGAGCGAACACGACGGGAAAAGGGCGCGGCGGCGCAGAAACGAAAGGGGCCAAAGGGGCCGGGAAAGGGGGCGCCCAGGGGACCCGGGGGAGCGAGCGGCAGGAGGAGCCCGAGGCAGGGAGCGCGCGGGGCGAGAAAGCCAAAGAAGAGGGGCGAACCAGGGCGGCGGACGCGGGGCAAAGGCGAGAAAGGGGGGGAGCGAGAGGGCAGGAGAGGGCGAGGAGGCAGAGGAGCAGGGCCGAGGGGAGCCCGGGGAAGGCCAGAGGCGAAGGGGCGAGCGGAGCGAGGCAGGAAAAAGAAGGGAGGCAAGACAGGGCGGAGGGACGCAGAGGGGCGGAGGGGAGGGGAAGCAGAGGGGAAGCAAGCGAGAGGAGGGAAGGCCGCCAGGAGGGGGGGGCGAGCAAAGAGCACGCGGGGGGGGGGAGCGGCCAAAGCAGGCCCGCAGGAGAGACGGACCCAGGGGGGCGCAGCCGGCGAGAAAAAGAGGCAGGCGCGGCAGAAAAAAGAGGAGGGAGAACCAAGAAAGAGGGCGGGGGCGAGGCAGCCCGGGCCGCAGGCAAGAAGGGGGGGAGCCAACCCGGAGGAAGCAAGAGAAAAGGCAAAGCCCGGAGGAGACACCAGAGCGGGCGCGGGGAGGGAGAGAGGGAAGAGAGCGGCCGGGGCGGGAAAGCGCGCGGCGGAGGCAAAAGCGGGGCGGAACGCGGAGCCCCCCCGGGGCCGGGCAGGGAAGAGAGGAAAGAAAGAAAAAAAGGGAGGGGGGGCAAGACGGAAAGCGGAGGGGAACGGGCCAGAGCCGAGGCGGCCGGCGGAACCAGAGCACAGCCCGGAGCGGAGGAAAGAAGAGGAAGGGAGACAGGAGGGGGAAAGACGGAAGGAGCGGGAAGAGAGGAACCAGGGCGGGAGGGGCCGAGCGCCGGGAAGGGACAAAAGAAGGAGCGGGGGCGGGCGGCAACAAGGGCGGAGCGGGAGGGGACCGCGCAGGAGGAGGCGAACCCAGAGGAAGGGCGGACCAGCGGGCAGAGAAAAAAGAACGAAGGGAGCGGGGAGGAGGCCCAAGAACGGCGGCGAGGGCGGCCGGAAGCCGAGGAGGAGGCAGCGGCGGCGCACGGGCCGGGAAGAGCCGGGACAGGGAGGAAGAGCCAGAAAGGCAGGGCGGGAAGCGGGCGGAGGCGAGCGCGGGGCGGGCCGGGGGAAGAAAGGAAGGAGCCCAAAGAAGCGAGCGGGCGGGGAGGGGGGAAGCGCGCGGGGAGGGAGCAAGGGGGAGAGGCCGAAGCCGC
Source organism: Sedum album (assembly GCA_006409495.1). Taxonomy (NCBI): domain Eukaryota; kingdom Viridiplantae; phylum Streptophyta; class Magnoliopsida; order Saxifragales; family Crassulaceae; genus Sedum; species Sedum album. Next base: position 34,925 of record QZGG01002129.1, read on the forward strand.
AGGACGAAGGGAAGCGAAAGGAGCGCGAGAGGGAGCAGAAGAGCCGGGCAAGGGGCGAGAAGGCGGGACGGGAACGAAACGAGAGCGGGGGAAGCAGAGGGAAGAGGGGAGGAGACAGGCGGGACCGGGCGAAAAAAACCGAGCCGGGGGGACCAACCACACAGGGGCGAACCAAAGCCAAGGCGCGCGCGAGACGGGCCGCAAAAAACCCGAGGCGGGCGGAGGCGGCCCCCAACGAACGAAGAGAGCGGGGCGGAAGGGCCACAGAGGAAAGCGAGCACAAGGGGGCAAAGAAAGAGCCCACGGGGGCGCGAGAAGAGAGGGGAAAGGGGCGCAAGAGCAGGGGAGGGAAGAGGGGACCCAGCGCCGGGGGGGGAAGAAACCCGCCACGGCAAGGGGGGGGGGGCACAAAAAGCAGACAGGAGAGAACAAAGCCAGGGGGCACGAAGAGGGCGAAGAGCGGGCCCGAAGGCAAGGGGAGGAGGGGCGCCGCGGCCGCGGAGAAAGACGAGCAAACAAGGCCCAAGCAGGGGCCGGGCGGAGCGGAGCAGCCAGAGAAGAGACAAAAAGAAACCCCAGAGAGGGAGAGCGGGCGCGGGGAAGGAGAGCGCAAGGCCAGCGACGGGGCAGGAGAGAGCGGACAACGAGAAGCCCGCGGGGGCCGAGCCAGGGCCGCCACCACCGCCAACCCCAGGAGAGAGGCAGGCAGGAGACACGGGGGAGGGAGGGGAGAACCCAAGGACGCGCGGGCGGAGCCAGGAAACAACGCGCAGAGAGCGGGGGCCGGGGGAAGAGACAGGAGCGAAACAAGCAACCGAGGGAGAGGGGAAGACCCAAAAGAGGCGGCCAAGGGAGCAGGGCGGGGGCCAAGGGAAGGCAGAGGGAAGAGAAGCCCGGGCAAAGAGAGAGGGGGCGGGCGACCAGAGGGCGAGGGGGAAGACGAGAGAGAAGGACCGCGACGACAAAGAGGACGACACCCGGGAGCGGGAAAGAGCGAGGGCGGGGGAACCCGGGGAAGGGCGGGAAAGGAGGAGACGCCAAAGGCGGGGGGCAAAGAGGGGGAGAAAACGCGCGGGGGGAAAAAAAGGGGAAGGAAAGAGCCCACGGAAGGGAAGGGGGGCCAGGAAGCGAAGAAAGAGGGAGAAGGCGGGAGCGCGCGCAAGAGCGCGCGCAAGGCGAAAAGCCAGGAGGGGAAGGGAGGGCCCCGCACGGAGGCCGCCGAAAGGGCAGGGAGGAGCCGAAAGAGGGCAGGGCAAGGGGAAGGGGGGAGGCACCAGGGACGAAGAGCCCCGCGAAGCAGCCAGGGCGGAAGGGGGAAAGCGCCCAACGCAGAAGGGGCGAAGGCGGAGGGGCAAGGCCGACGGGAGGCACGCCAAGGGACCCGCCAAGAAGGCGAGGGGAAGGGGCGCGGGAGCAAGGGAAGCGCAGCAGCCAGACAGAACGAAGGGGGGGGAGAGGCAGAGGAGAACAGAGGAACAGGAAGAACGAGCAGGCGGAGGGAGACGAGAACGCAGAGGGAAGAAAAGAGAGGGAGGGAGGGAAGCAAAGAGGCAGGAGGGACAGACAAAAGGAGGCGGGAGGGGGGAAAAAGCAAGAGACGGCGAAGGGCGAAGCAGGAGCAACGAGGACAGAAAGAAAGCAGGGGGGCGAACGCGGGGGGGGGCAAGGGAAGAGCGAGGAAGAGGCAGCGACGCCCGGGAAAGGGGAGAAGAAGGGGACCGGGGAGGGGACAGACAAGGCAGGACAAACGGAGGAGCAGGACGCGGCAACCGGGGGAGGCGAGGCCACCGCGGAGAAAGAAAAGAACGGAAAGGCAAGCAAAAGACGGAAGAGCAGGGCGAGACAGGGAGACAAAACGGCGACCCCGAGCACACGCAAAGGAGCCGGAGACAGGCAAGGGAAAGCCAAGCCGCAAAAAAAGGGGAGCGAGGGACAGCAGCAGGGGGCAAAGGCCGGAAGGCCAGAGGGAGCAGGACCGCAGGGCAGAGAGGGGAGGGCAGAAACGGGGAGAGCGGAAAAGAGAGGGGCGACGGAAGAAAAAAGACAGAGAGGGGAGAAGCAGAACCAGAGAAGACGACCCGAAGCGAAAGGCAGACAGGGGGCGCAGACACGAGGGGAGGGGGAGAAGAGAGAGAGGGGACAGCCCAGAGGGGCGAGAAGGGGAGAGACCAGGGGGGCGGGGACAGAAGGGCCGAGAAAAAGGGGAAAGGCCCGACCGGGGAGGGCGGGGGGAACGAGGGAGGGACGGAAGGGGAAGGAACCAAGGAGGGGGACGACGAAACCGAGAAAGCGAGCACGGAGCCAAGGGGAGGACCGCGACAGGAGAGACCGCAACAGAAAACGGAAGAGGAACGGCAGCAAGGGAGGGAGGGCAGGAGGGCCGCAGAGCAAAGGAGGGACGCGAAAGAGAGAGGAAGAGGGAGAAGACAAAAGGGGGCAAGCACCGACAGAACCAGAAGCGCCCAGAGAGGAGGACGGGGGAGGCACAGGGCAGGGGAGGGGCAGAGGCGAAGGGAAAGCGAAGCAGGGGGAAGGCGAAAAAGGCCCCGGGGGAAAAAGAGAGAGGGCGCCGACGGGACCCGGAAGAGGGGGAAGGAGCAACGGAAGGGCAGAGAGGCAGGCGGGCGGAAGGCGACAGGAAGAACAGAAGCCAGAGGACGGAACGGGAAGACCGAGGAGAGAGAAGAGCAGAAGAGGAGGGAGGCGGCAGAGGGGGAGGCCGAGAGGAGAGAGCCAGGCAGGGGGACGGCAGGGGACGAGAGAGAGAAGAGCCAGCGGGAGAGAGAGCAGCAGCGACAGCCAGAAAGCCGGAGGCGGGGGAAGAAGCGGGGACAGGGGGAAGGGGGGGGGAGGGAGCAAAAAGAAGAAGCGACGGCAACCGAGAGGCCCGGAGGCACAGCCAGACAGAACAGAGAAAGGACACGGGGAAAGGGGGGACAAGGAGCGAGAGCAGCGGGGGCGGGAGCGAAACGGAGGGCAAAAGAGGGGAAAGCGGCCACAGGAAAAGGACCGGCGGGGGAGGGCCGGGGGAGAGCCAAAAACGGCGCAGCAACAGGCGGACAGGGGGGAAGGGGGGAGGGAACCAGAAAAGGGGGGGAGAGCCGGAGCGAAGCGGGGGCGAGGGAAGCGGCCGGGAGGAAGAGGAGGAGGAGGAACCCGGGAGACCAGCCCCAGGGGGGGGGAAGGAGGGCCCCAAGGGGGAGAAAAAGACCCACAACCCCGGGGGGGAGCCGGCACGGGGAAGAAGAAGGCGAAAAAGGAAGAAAGAGAGGGAGAAGGGGAGGAGGCGGCGCCGGAGGAAAGAGAAGGGGGGCGGCGGCGGGACACGGGACAAAAGAAAAAAGAGGAGGAAGGAACGGGGACACGGGCACGAAAAAAAAAGCCGGGGGAGCAGAGGGGGGAGGAAGAAAAAGGGCGAAGCGGAAGAGAAAAGCGGAAAAAGAAAGAAGAGGAACGGGGGCCCGGGCAGCGACCAGGAGCCCCACAAGGAGGGGACAGACGAGGGCGAGGCAGAAAGGGAAAGAGCAGGGGCCGAGGGGAGAGAACAGAGCGGAGGGCGGACACAAAGGGGAGAAGGGGCACGGACGCGAAAGGGGCGGGGACAGGCAAAAAAGGAGGCGAGAGCGCGGCGGGAAGAAAGGGGAGCAGGGAGGAGGAGGAGGGGAACCGGAGGAGAAGAAAGAAAAGGAAGACGAAAGGAGAGGCGGGAGGGCAACAGAGAGCGAGGGCGGCGCACAAAGCACGAAAAGGGGGCGAGCAGAGGCGGGGCCGGGCGGACGAGGAAACACGGAGGAGACGAGAACGCAGGCCGGAGCGAGCAGGGGAGCCAAGGGGGAAAGGAGGGGAGGCGGCGGCAGCAAAGGCGAGGCACAAGAGGGAGGGCAAGAAAGGAAAGGGAAGGAGGAGGAAAGCCGAAGGCAACGAGGGGACGGCGGGAAAAAAAGGAAAACCCCGAGCGCGAGGGCGCGCGGGAGCCGAGAAAACGACCCACGGGGCAGAGAACCAGGGGGGAAAAGAGAGAGCCGGAACGGAAGAAGACGAGGAGAGAGAGGGAGAAGGAAAGAGAAGGAAGAGGACGGAGGAAGCAAAAAGAGAGCGGAGGGGAAAAAAAAGAAGGGAGAGAAAGAGAAAGAAGGACACAGAGAGGGCGGAGCAGGAGAGGGAGAGGAGGGAGGGAGCAGGGGACAAAAAAGAAAGCCACGGGGGGCAGACGGGGACAAGCCAAAGGCAGCAGGCCCGGGGGGACACAAGCAAAAAAGGAGGCGGAAGGGCGACAAGAAGAGAAAAAAAGAAGAGAGGGGAGCAAAAAGGAGGGACAAAAAAAGAGGAGAAGAGCGGCGGGGGGCGAAGGAAGGGCACAGAGAGAGAGGCAAAAAAGAAGCGAGCGGAGGCAAAGCAGAAGCGAGAGGGGAGGGCCGAAGGGAGGAAGAGAAGGGAAAGCACGAAGACGCGAAGAAGGACAGAGGAAGGGACAAAAAGAAGGAAAGGGGAGAAACCGGAAACGCAACAGGGCGAGGACAAGAAGGGCAAAACCGGAGGGAAACCCGAACAGGCGGGCAGAAGGGAGAGCGGGACAAGGAAAAAAGAGAGGGGCAGGCCGGAAGGCGAGGAAAAAAGCGAGGGAAGGGACGGAACAGGCAGAGACAAAAGGAAGGCAAAGCCAAAGGGCAGGGCGGAGGGACGGAAAAGAAAGGGCACGGGGGGAAGGGAGCCGAGAAGGGAGGGGGCCCCGCCAAACGAGGCGAGCAAAAAGGGAGGAGGGGGCCGAGCCAGGGCGAACGAGCGAGGGGGGAGGAGGGAGCAAAAGGGGAGAGGGGAGACGAAGCAGAAGAAACCGGCAGGGGCGCGGCGGGGGAGCGAAGGCGAAGGAGGGAAGAAAACACGCGGGCAGGGGGGGAGAAGGAAGCCAAACAAAAAGGAAAACGGGGGCAAGGCGAGAGGGGGAAGAAAAAAGAGAGGAACCAGGGGACAGAAGGGCGAGGCGGAGGGGGGGACGCGGGGAGGGGGGGGAAGGGGAGAAAAAAAAGACGGAGCCGAGAGGAGCAACGAAGAACGAGAGAACGAGAACCAACGCAGCGCGGCGCAGGAGCGGAAGCAAAAGAAAAAGAAAGAGGGAAGAGAGGAGCGAGGGGGCAGAGCAGGGGAGCAACGGAAAGCGGGGGGGCAGAAGACAGAAAAACAAAGAAAGCAGAGGAGGAGGGGGAGGGGGAAAGCGCAAGGGGCAAGGAGGGGAGAAGCGGAAGGGGGAGAGAAAGAGAGCGAAAAGAGCAAGGCGAGAGGAGGCCAAGCGAAGAGGGAAGGGCGCGAAAAAAGAGCAGAAAAAAACAAGGGAGCGAAGAAAGCAGCAAGAGGGAGAGGCAGCCCGAAGGGGGAGAGAACAACAAAAAGAGCGGCGAGCCAAGAAAGAGGAAGAGGAGGGACGCAAGAACAAAGGCCACGAAGAGCGCCAGGGGCAAAGGCAGACCGAACCAGGAAGAGAGAAACGAGGGGAACGAAGGAACCCAGGAAGGGAGACAAGGCGCGGGAAGAGGAAGGCGAAAAAGGCAGGGGGGGAGGGCGGAAGGAACCAGGAAGCGGGGCAGGGAGGCGGAAAAGGCAGAGGCGAACCCAACAACGGAAGGAGAGAGGGAAAGAGCAAAGAGGCGCCCGCGAAAAAGGGGGAGGGAGGGGGCAAGGGGAAGGGAGCCGAGACGAGAAACAGAAAGGAAAAGAAGGAGGGCGGGAGGCGAGAAAAACGAGAAGGAGGGAGAAGGGAGAACGAGAAAGAGAGAGAAGAGAGACCGAGGCCAGGGAGGGAGAGAGCAAAACAAAGGAGAGAAGAAGGGCAAAGAAACGAGAGAAAAGGGGAAAGACGCGAGGGCGGCAAGGGCAAGAGAGGAGGCAGGACGGACAGACAGGGAGAGAGGAAGGAACGGGGGGCAAGCGGGGCGGGGGAGGCGCGAGGAGCGGGAGGAGAAGAAACGCGCAGGGCCAGGGCGGGAGGAGAGAGGGAAGGGCGAAACAACCAGCAACGAGAACCCCAAAAGAACCAGAGGGCGGAAACAACAGCGAGGCCGAAGGAAGGGAAGAGCGGAGAGAGGGAAGAGGAGGGGGGGCGGGAGAGACGCGCGGCAAGCACGGGAACCGACGGGGAGCACAGCGAGACAAAGAGAAGCGGGGAGACGAGCAAGGACACGAAAGGGGCGGCGGGGGGGAAAAAGAGGGGGACGGAGAGGGCCAGAGAAACCAGGGACAGGAAGACCGGCAGAAACACGGAGGGGGGCGGGGAAAGGAGCCCCCGAAGAGGGGGGCGCGGGCGGGAAACCGGGGAGAAGACGGGAGGAAAGAGGGGAGGAGCAGAAAAGGGAGCCAGAAAAGCGAGGCAAAGAGCAGCAGCCAAAAGGCCGAGACAAACGCAAGGAGGCGGGCAGAAGAGAACGGGAAAAGGAAGGGAAAGAGGGCGGGGCCGGGGAACGAACAAAAAAAGGGGGGGGGCCCGGGGGAACAAAGAAGAGGGCGGGGGGGCGGCGCCCCGGGGGCAGGGGAAAAAGAGAGGAAAAAAGGAGAGGAGCCAACCGCAGACCCGGGGAAGGGAGCGGACAACAGCGGGGCGCGAAAAGGAAGGGGGAGGCGAAGCAGAGGAGCGAGGAAGCGCCGAGAGGCGCAGAGGGGGACAGGAGGGGGCGGGGAGGAAAGAAGCAGGACCAAAGAGGCCGCGAGAAAGAGCGGAAGGGAGCAGAGCGGGAAGGGGACGGACGGGGAAAGAACGCAAACGGGAGAACGGGAGGAGAAGACGAGAGGAGGACAAGGCGGCAGGGGGCAGGGAGCAAGAGGGAAAGCCCAAAGGAACGAGAAGGGGGGGGCCAGGGCACGAGAAGGGAGACAGGGAAAGGGGACGAAAAGAGGGGCAGGAGCCCCAGAGGGAGGAGAAAAGGAAAGCACGACAGAGGGCGAGAGGGAGAGGAAAAGGGACGGGAAGGAGAGCGAGGAAGGAGGAGGAGAGGAGGGCGCACGGAGAGACCGGAGAAGAAGGGGAAAGAGCAGGGAGGAGAGGCAAAGGGGGAGAAACCACGAAGGGGAGGGCAGCAGGGGAGAGACACGAGGGCGGAGAGAAGAACGGCGAGACGAAAGGCGGACAGGAAGAGAAAAGGAACAGGGCGAAGAGCGGCGACGAACAGCACGGAAAACAGGGGGAAAAGACGGGGACGAGAGGGGGGAGCCAAAACGGGAGGAAACAGCGGGAAAACCAAAAAGAGGGGGGGGGGAACCCGGCAACAGAGACGAAAGAGGAAAGGACGAGAGAGAACGGGGGGAAAGGGAAAAAGGAGAAGGCGCCCGGGGCGACGAAGCGAGGCGAACGACCACCACAGGCCGAGAAGGGGAGGGGGGAGGGGAAGGGGAAGCCGGGCGACGGCGCAAGGGAGAAGGACAGACCGAGAAGCGCGACGAGAAAGAAGAGGCGGGGAAAGGGGGGGAGAGAGGGGAAGCCGGCGAAGACCCGAAGAGAGAGCCGAAACCGGCGAGGGGGAAAAAAAAAAGCGAAAGGACGGGGGGCGAAGAGCACGCGGCCGCCAGGAGGGGGGACACCAAGGAGGGGGACCGCAAAGGAAAGAACAAAAAGGGGGCAGGAAGGGGGAAGGACCGAAGCACGGCCCAAGGGGAGGGGCCGGGGGCGGGGAGAGAACGAGGACCGAAGGCGAGGGAGGGGGCAGGAAGGAGCCGGCGCAGGGGGAGACGGAGCCGACCCGGGGAGAGAGGCAAAAGGGAAGGAAGGCGGGAGGAGGCAACGAGAGGACGGAGAAGGGAGAGAAGGCGCAAGAAAGAGGCGAAGGAGGCGAGCGAGGAGAGAGGGGCGGAGGGGAGGCCGCAAGAGGGGGGCGGGAAGGGACAAGGCCAAAGGGCAAGAAGCAAGGCAGAAGGAAGGGAAGGAAGGAAAAAGAGGAAAAGAAGAGCCGCCGGGCGAAAAAGGGGGGAAAACGGGCGACGGAGCCGCAGGAGAGGACGAAGGAGAGGAAGGGGGGCGAACCCGAGACAGAAACAAAGACAAGGCGAAGCGGGGGAAAAGAACGCGCGGAAGAACCCGAAGGACAAAGAAAAAGAAAGGAGGCGGGGGGACAGGAAAGGGAGAGAGCCAGAGACCGCGGACGCAGAGGGAGGAGAGGAGAAAAGAGGGCAAAACGGAGACCAAAAAGGGGGGCACGCAAAACCGGACGGCGGAGCGCACGGAAGAGGGACGGAGAAGGCCAAAGGGAGGGAGGCAGGGGCAAGCAAGGGGCAACAAGACCAGGGGACGGGGACAGAGGGGAGGGGGCGGGGGGCGGGGGCCGCGGCCGGGACGGGGGAGGCAGGGGACAAGAAGAGGAACACCAGGGGCGGCGCAAACCGCCGCAGGAAAGGCGAGGCGGACAGCAAGGGAGCAAGGGAGGCAACGAGCAGAAGGGAGGAGAAAAGGGCCCGGGCGGGGAAGAGAGGCAGCAGGACGGGCGAGGCGGAGAAGCGGGAGACGAGGAAGGGGCGGACGAGAGGGAACCCCGAGGCCACAGAAGGGCGGGAGACCCCCGAAAAAAAGGCGGGGGGAGAAGGAAACACGGAAGAGCGGGCAAGAGAAAGAAAGAAGGCAAGCAGCGGAGCAAAGAAGAGGGACGAGGGGGCGAGAGAAAGGCACAGGAGCGACGCGGACACGAGGGGAAGGGGGGGAAGCAAGAGCAGAGAGGAAGCGGCGGGAGGAGGGACGGGGGAGGCGAGCGCCGCGGAGGAAAGGGCAAGCCGAGACAAGCGGGAGGGCAAGGCGCAGAGCGGGGCGGGGCGAAAGAGAAGGAACAGGGAGGACACGGGCAAAAGCGGAGAAAAGACCACACGAAGAGGCGACCCGAAGAGGAGGCAAGAAGCAGGACAGGAAAGGGGAAGGAAGGGGAAAGAAGGGGGAGGGAGAAGGAAGCGAGAGGGAAGGCGCAACGCAGCGAGGGGGAGCAGGGGGCCGGAGCGGGAACGGCGCAAGACAGCAGCGGACCACCGGCGGGGGAAAGCGGGGAGAAGACACAACAGAGAAGGACCGGGACAGAACCAAGAGAGGGGGGAGGGGAGGACAAAGGGAAAGGAAGCGAGGAGAGGGGAGAAAAACCCCCAAGAACGGGCAAGAGGGAAGGGAGCCGAGAGAGGCGGGAGGAGGCCGGGGCGAAAGGCAAAGCAGAGGAGGCAGGCGGAGGGGAAGGAGAAGGAAAAACAAGAAAGACGGGGGCGAGAAAGCGGGACAAAGGGAAGCGGAACGCCGAAGGAAGCACGGCAGGAGGCCGCCCGGAAGGGAAGGGAGGGGGGAGGCCGGGGAGACAGGCGGAAGAGGAAAGCGGACAGGGCGAGAGAAGCAACACAAGGGGACGGGACCCCGGGGGACGGGGCAGAAAAAAGGGACGAAACGAAGAAAAAAAAACAAAGGA